>CABHPR010153338.1:0-35206 GCA_902168415.1 Peromyscus melanophrys
TCCACTCTGAGGAAACAGGATCAGCTAAAAAATTGGCAAGGTGAGGTGGCTGTGTCTTGTTCTGTTTCTCTGATCTTCCAGCGTTCACCCCAATACTCAGCCTGGATTTGTTTTTAATAATAAGACCTGTTAAGATTTGTGCTACATCTGGCACCCAACGTTTGTGGTACGAATTCATGAAAAAGCCACTTTGCCGTGGCCTTTCAGCCCCGGCTCAGCCCCAGCTACACATTGCCAGTTGTGGTGGCACACTGGTAGGATTTACTGAAGGAGGCAGAAGCAGGAGGATCCCGAGTTTGAGGCCGGCCTAGGAGGCTTGCTAAGGAGAAGCTTCGGCCGGGCTGAACCACAAATGGTGGCTGTGGGCCCATGGAGGCAGCAACTGCTGCTCCAAGTTGCTGGCTGCTTCTCATCATGTTGGTGACTGCGGTGATGCTGCTACCTGGGATAAAGAAGGGTTTACTGCTGCTTATTCAGAGAAGAATTGCCCGGACCACCGTGTTACAAGAAAGCATCAGCAAAGGTCAGTTTGGAAAAGTTTGGCAAGGCAAATGGTGGGGAGAAATTGCTGTGAATATTTTTTCTTCTAGGGAAGAACGTTCATGGTTCCGAGAGACAGACATTTATCAGACTGTGATTGTTCCGAACCACAGAGGAGATACAAAAAAAAAAAAAAAAAATCTAAAGGGAACCATGACCACAGCTATCAGCAACTTTGAAATCTTCAAAAGGATGACAGGACCCCACAACAATGATTCCTCATGGACTATTGTAAAGCCATTAAGCTGATTAACACCACGGAAAGATTGACTTTGGACTACAAACTGTTCAGGACAATTTCAAGATGGCTAGCTGAGATGATCCAGATTCATAGACTACTCGAATAAGGACTTGAGACAAGCCCTGTACCTTCCCATTATGCAGAGACTGGACAAATGATACAGCTAAATTTCTCAGGACTTGACAATTAACCCAAAAAATTTTCTTTTCACGATTCCCTAAAGATGCCTTCACCCCCAGAAAGCAGGAAGTAATTTTAAGAAAACGATGCCCACGTTCCCAAGAGGTGGGGTCGATGGTTTTTGGGTTATTTAATGAGTTATGGATATTGTCATTGCTTACGATGGTTGATTACAAGTTGTTAATTGTTAATGGTCAGGAGAAAAGCTGAACAAGGAGATTAGATTCAGAGTTTTTGTTAAAAAAAAAAGAAAAAGAAAAAAGAGAATATAGATATGAGGTAGATCATTGACTCTACTCTGAGAAGAAGATAAAGAAATAATAGGATAAATAGGTAAATCATTGAATCAACTCAAAAAGAAAAAGGGGATGATATAAAAATGAGAAAAGGTAGATTATTGAATTTATTATGAAAAGAAAAAAGAGAGAATATATGATAAGATAAAAAAGGAGATTATTGAATCTACTTTAAAAAAGGAACTACTTGTTTTACATAGGATAAGTAATGAAAATTTTTTGTCTGAGTTTATCAAATGTTACTGGACTATACACTGTTAATATAAATGGAGTTTTTTGTCTGAATCTGTCAAATGTTAATGGACTAGTCATTGTTAATGTAATTCTTGACTGCATATATTGTATATACTTATGCTGTGGGATGGTCTGTATGTCAAACATGTTGCTTATTGGTCAATGAATAAAACACTGATTGGCCAGTGGTCAGGCAGGAAGAAGTATAGGCGGGACAAGGAGGAGAGAATTCTGGGAAGTGGAAGGCTGAGGAGACACTGCCAGCCGCCACCATGACAAACAGCATGTGAAGATGCCGGTAAGCCACAAGCCATGTGGCAAGGTATAGATTTATAGAAATGGATTAATTTAAGACATAAGAACAGTTAGCAAGAAGCCTGCCACGGCCATACAGTTTGTAAGCAATATAAGTCTCTGTGTTTACTTGGTTGGGTCTGAGCGGCTGTGGGACTGGCGGGTGAGAGAGATTTGTCCTGATTGTGGGCCAGGCAGGAAAACTCTAGCTACATACTTATTAGATATAGTTTTTCTTGTATTAGTTATAAGCTTTGTTTTAATTTTAGACAAAAAAGGGAAAATGTGGTGATATTGTGTTCCCCAAAATTGTGCACCCTAATAAACTTATCTGGGGTCAGAGAACAGAACAGCCACTAGATACAGAGGCCAGAAAATGGTGGTACACATACCTTTAATCCTACCATTCCAGAGGCAGAGATCCCCCTGGATCTCTGTGAGTTTAAAACCACACTGGAAACAGCCAGGCATGGTGATATGAGCCTTTAATCCTAGGAAGTGATGGCAGAAAGCAGAAAGGTTAAGCTTTTGGGCTTTTGAGCAGCACAGTTCATCTGAGATTCATTCTGGATGAGGACTCAGAGGCCTCCACTCTGAGGAAACAGGATCAGCTAAAAAATTGGCAAGGTGAGGTGGCTGTGTCTTGTTCTGCTTCTCTGATCTTCCAGCATTCACACCAATAACTGGCCTTGGGTTTGTTTTTAGTAGTAAGAACTTTTAAGATTCGTGCTACAAGTATGTAGTAAGGTAGATTGATTCCCAGTTTTCTTAGGAACTGCCTTATTGTTTTCCATAGTAGCTGTAAAATTTCACACTCCCATCAGCAGTGAAGGACTTGTTCCCCTTGCTCTACATCCTCTCCAACATGAGCTGTCAGTTGTGTTCTTGATTTTAGTCATTCTGACAGTTGCAAGATGGAATCTCAAAGTTGTTCTGATTCCTATTTCCCTGATGGCAAAGGATATTGAACATATGATTGTTTATCATTCATTTGAGATTCCTCTATTTAGAATTCTGTTTAGATATGTACTCTGCCTTCTTTTTAATTGGATTATTAGGGTTTTATATCTAGTTTCTTGAATTCTTTGTCTATTTTTGATATTAGTCCCGGACAGTATTGGAGTTAGTAAAAATCTTTTCCAATTCTGTAGCCTTCTGCTTTGTCTGATTGATGCCGATGCTTTCCAGTTTTATGAGGTCACATTTATTAACTTTTGATCTTTGTGTCTGAACTTCGGTGTTCTGTTCAGAAAGTCATCTCCTGTGCCAATGCATTCAAGGCTAGTCTTCACTTTCTCTCCTATCAGGTTCAGTGTATGCTTTTATGTTGAAGTCTTTGATCCACTTGGACTTGAGTTGTATGCAGGATGTTAAGTCTGGATCTATTTAAATTTTTCTACATGTAGCCATCCATCTTGACCAGCACAATTTGTTGAAGATGATATCATTTACTATTTTATATTTCTGTCTTCTTTATAAAAATATGGTGTCAAAAGGTGTATGGATGAATTTCTGGGTCTTAAATAAAATTCAGTTGATCCACATGTCTGTTTTTATGCCAATACTATGCAGTTTTTATTACTATAGCTCCGTAGTACAATTTGAAATCAGTTATTTTATTGTTCAGGATTGTTTTATATATCCTGGGGTTTTTTTTTTTTTGTCTTTCCATATGAAGATGAGAATTGTCCTTTCAAGGTCTGCAAAGAATTGTGTTGGAATTTTAATAGGAATTGCATTGAATCTGTAGATTGCTTTTGGTAGGATAGGCATTTTTACTGTTAATTAATTCTACTGATCCATGAGCATAGAAGATCTTTCCATCTTCTGATATCTTTTTTTTGTAAATACTTCAAAACTTGAAGTTTTTGTCATGCAGGTCTTTCACTTGGTTAGAGTTACCCAAAGACATTTTATATTATTTGAGACTATTGTTAAAGGTTTTGTTTCCATGATTTCTTTCTGTTTGTCATTTTATCCAGTTACTTTGCTGAAAATGTTTATCAGCTGTAGGAATTCTACCATGGAATTTTTAGGGTCACTCATGTATATATTATATCATATGCAGATAATAACAATTTGACTTCTTCATTTCTAGTTTGTATGCCTTGATTTCCTTCAGTTGTCTTACTGCTCTAGCTGTAGTTTCAAGTACTACATTAAGTAAATTTAGAGAGAGTGGAAAGCTTATCTTGTCCCTGATTTTAGTGGAATTGCTTTGATTTTCTCTCCATTTAATTTGATGTTCGTTATATGCTTGGTGTAAGGTGCCTTTATTATGTTTAGGTACGTACCTTGTATCTCTATTCCCTCCAGAACTTTTATCATGAGGAGGTGTTGGAATTTGTCACAGGCTTTTTATGCATCCAATAAGATGACAGTGTTTTGTTTTGTTTTCTTTTCTTTCAGTTTGTTATATGGTGGAACACATTCATTGATTTTTCACATATTAAAAGATGCTTGAAGCCTACTTGATCATGGTGGATGATCGTTTTGATGTGTTCTAGGATTTGGTTTGCAAGTATTTTATTGAATATTAATACATCTATGTTCATAATGTAAGTTGGTCTTTAATTCTCTTCCTTTCTTGAATCTTTATGTGGTTTGGGTATCAGAGTAATTATGCCATCTTAAAACGAATGGACCACACTGATACCCAAACCCAAATATATGACTCCACAGTTTGCCAGCCTGCTTCCAGCTCCAAGTCCTAGGTAATAGATGTTAGTGTGTGCTGACCAGATTCAAGTAAGATTTTAGCAGACCACTTAAAATGGTATCCTCTTAGTCTAGCAGTCTTCATTTTTATATGATTTGATTTATGTTTGAATCATTTGATTCAGATAATTAAAAAGGTCAATTATTACCATCAAACATTCTTGAACTCTTGAACCTGGAAGAGATTGACAATAGATTGATAGGGTTCCTATACCACACAGCTAAATGATATATTTGGGTTTGGGTATCAGTGTGTGTAATTTTTTGAGAGGGTATGTGAAGTTTATTTACCTAATTGTGTTAAGCTTAGACTTGTATTAGCATAATGGCTTTGTGTTTCCTGAACATGGCTCTGAGACCAGTGAGGGGCAGGTGGCTTGGGATTAAATTTGGAATATAACCAATGTACAAGAAAATGTCAACTATCTATCTGGAACATTAAGGAAATGAGTTGTACTGGATACAAAGTTCATGTGTATAAAAATAGCTTCATTTTAAACTATTTTTGGTGAACATCTTTGAAAATGTATATATACTTCCCTGCTTTATTAAATAGAACATTCTAATTTGAAAAAAAAAAAAGAAAATGCACCACAGGTTGCCTACAGACCAATCATATACAAGTAGTTTCTCAATTGAGGTTGCTTCTTCTCAAATGTCTCTAACTTATGTCAAGTTGACCAAAAAAACAATCTAGCCAGCACAATGTGCTATATGCTTATTGGTTTTTGGAAATAATCTAATAAAACATTGAGATGAATATTAGTTCTTTATCAGATATTGTATACTACAAATATTTCCCACTCTTTTGTTATTCATACACTGTCAGAATGGTGTGCTTTGACAAAGAGAAGTTCTTCATCAATAAATTCCAATGAATTTATCTTAAAAAAAAAAAACCAAATGGACCAGTATTCTTTCTGTTTCTATTTTGTGGAAGAATTTGAAGAGTATTGGCATTAACTCCTCTCTGAAAGTCTGGTAGAATTCTGTGTGAAACCACCTGGCATGGGCTTTTTTGGTTGGGAGACTTTTAATGACTGCTTCTATTTCACTAACGGTTATACTGTATTCAAATTGTTTATCAGATTTAGGTTTAATTTTGGTAAGTGATGCCTCTCAAGAAAATTATCCATTTATTTTAGATTTTTCTGATTTGGTGGACTATAAGTTTTGAAAGTATGTCCCTAAGATTTTTATGATTTCCTTGGTGTTTGTTAAGTTCTCCTTTTCATTTCTGATTTTGTTGACTTTGGATATTATTTCTCCACATTTTACTTAGTTAGGATAAAGGTTTGTCTATCTTGTTGATTTTCTCAAAGAATCAACTTTGTGTTTCACTGATTCTTTATATTGTTCTCTTTGTTCCTCCTTTATTGTTTTCATCCCTCAGTTAGGTTATTTATTAATATCTATTCCTCTTGGGTGTGCTTCTTTTTGTGCTAGAGCTTTTGGATTTGCTGTTAAGTTGCTAGCATGAAATTCATCCAATATTTTTATGTGCTATGACCATTCCTCTTAGCATTGATTTCATTGTGCCCAATAAGTTTGGATATGATAAATACTCATTCTCATTCAACTCATTCTAGAAAGTCCTTAATTTTCTTTATTTCTGTCTTTACTCATTTTTTCATTCAGTAGAGAATTGTTAGTTTCCGTGAGTTTGAAAGCTTTCTGTTGTTTTTGCTGTTGTTGATATCTAGCTTTAATTCATGGTGGTCTGATAGGATATAACTCTGAGTCATATAACTTTTTTTTCTATCTGTTGAGGCTTGATTTGTGTCCAAGTATGTGGCCAATTTTGGATAAAATCCCATGAAGGCCAGAGAAGATATATTCTTTTGTGTTTGGGTGAAATGTTCTGTAAATATCTGTTAAGTCCATGTGGTTTATAATAACTGTTATCTCCATTATATCTCTGTTTAGTTGTTGTTTGGATGACCTTTTCAATGGTGAGTGTTGAGTATTGAAATCTTCCACTATTTGTGTGTGAGTCAATATGTGATTTAATCTGTAGTAGTGTTTCTTTTACAAAAGCGGGTACCCTTGTGTTTGGGAGCATAGATGTTAGGAATAGAAATGCCATCATGATGGATTTTTCCTTTGATGAGTGTTTAGTGTTCTTCCCTATCTCTTTTTATTACTTTTGATTTGAAGTCTGTTTTGTTAGATATTAAAATGATGAAACCACATGGTGTATACACAAGGAATGCCTGCTGGTGTGTAAATGGACGTTTCTTGTTCTGACTGTCCAGGTCCCAAATAACCAACTCAGAGTATGAATATGAATTATAAACACTCAGCCAGTAGCTCAGGCTTATTAATAACTAGCTCTTACACTTAAATTGACCCATAATTCTTATCTATGTTTAGCCACATAGCTTGGTACATTTTCTCAGTACGACATTCTCAACTGCTTCCTCTGCTTCTGGCTGGCAACTCCTGACTCCACCCTTCTTCTTCCCAGCATTCTTGGTTTGGTCACCCTGTCTATACTTTCTGCCTGGATACTGGCCAATCAGTGTTTTATTAAACCAATTCCAGTGACAAATCTTTACAGTGTTCAAGAGGATTATTCCACAGCACTGGGGCATTGGATTTGGAGGGGATGAGGGAGCCTGGCTCTGCTTAGTTAATGTGTTCCCAGTGAATACCTACTAGTATTGGGGGCTGGAATAACGGGATGAGTTGGGGGAGGAAGACTGGGAAAGAAGATATTTGTGTCCCCTTAGGGGTGGAGTCAGATAGGAAAGGAAGATGATAGCATGTTTCCTACTACAGAGCTGGGGATAAGAGTCCTCTTGATACTTTGCAAATGAGCAAGTTTGCCTTTTTCATTAGTTCTTGGATCATTGCATGAGTTGAATATTTACTATGTTTGATGTAAAAAGGTATTGAAATTTTTGTTCTATTTTTTAAATTTATATCGGCATTTAATGTCTCTGTATTATAATTTTTATGAACTCATATAATGCTTCACCTACACTGCAATGACTTTGCTGCAATATTTTTCCTCTTAGCCACCACTAAGGGTATAGATGTCATTATAACTATTATATATATAATAAAATGTATAACACATGGCTATTAATTTGTATTTACAACTTGACTTCCATGTAGAATAATTAAGAGATATAAAAGCAGATAATATTTATTGTTTACTTTTTGCTGTAGATTAAATTATTTCACTGTTATCATTTTTTTCTGTAAGCTGAATAACTCTCTTCATTTCTTACAGTGAAAATCTGCTCATTGACTGTCACATTTTTGTGCCTCTAACTTTTCATTTTAAAAGCACATATTTTGTTAATATGGAGATATTATGGCTGGTGTCTCCTCTTGCTTATATCATTTTAAAGACACTCTTTTGATGCTTTTTGCTTCACATTGCTGTCAATGTGAAATTTCCATATTATTTCATGGCTAGTTTTGTGTATGGCACTGTCTTCTGTTTCACTATGATAAACACAAACAGTTGTGGCAGCCTTTCTGAGTCTGGATTTTGTTGATTTTTTTATATCCATATTGTCTGTGATTTTTCTCTAGTTTGAAATGTTTCATTAGTGTACATAGTTTATTCTACTTTACTTCCTTTGTCTCTGCCTCTACCTGCTCTTAGTCCCTCTGTCTGTCCATTCCTGTCCACTCTGTCTGGAACACAAATTGCATACGTATTTGAGACTCATATTTGCTTAAGAAGAACAGTATTTCAGTATGCTTTTTTCTATTGTCTCCACTGTTATGTTCTTATCTTTTCAGATGCAGTTTCCAACATGTAGCAAAATGAATGGGTGAATAGTTCACACATTCTGGTTTTCAGTTCCAGAATTTCAGTGTGGTTTCTATGGTTTGTAGTTCTCTACTGGTGACCTTCATTCTTCACTGATCTGTATCTCTTGTTTTATGCCATTTGGTATGAATTTAATATGTTTTAAAATAATTCTTTTCCAGATTCAATATTTTTATATTGATCTTTTCTGGTTACTTAATATACTTGCCTCAAGCTTCAGCAACAGTATATTAAAGACTCTATGATTTTTGTTGCATGTCTTTAAATCTGTTTCTTCTGTTTTATATTTGGTTCTTTGGAGAGCTGTTTTAAAGACTTTGGCTGGTTCCCATATGCATGATATGGGATGCTCAGTGGAACATCCTATGCTCATGATGATTTTGTACAAGGCATGTAAGACTCCTTACCTTTTTTGAAGCTGCTGCTATTTTGCTCAGCACTTCTCACCTGTGAGACGGTGTAGAATATGCCTCTGGGGAGAAAACTACCCTGATCTCTTTCTTGTCTTATACTTCCATGGGGTCATGTAATTCGATATCTGAGAAGCATTGTTTCTTGTCATTTTTTTTTTCAGGTCCATCATTGCTGAAGGCAGCCTGACTAGCATGGGATAAAGTGAAGTCATTATATCCAAATCAGCTACTTCTCCTAAGAGTCTGTCAGTTTTTCATGTTCTGTGCTCTGAAATCAAGGTGTAACCCAGGATCTGTCCTAGTCTCCTAATTTTGGGAAGACCCAATAAATATTATTTTATTTGATCTAAATATTTAATGAATATAATGTTTAAAATTTGTTCTTTGGTGATTTTTTTTAAAAAATACAAATTCAATGTCCTTAATACTTATAGGGCTTAATACTTATTGTTTACTATAAGTACAGGAATGCTTTTAAATGGATTCCTATAAAGGACTGTGTGTTTGACTTTAAACCTTCACTAGTCCAAATATCTCCTGCTTCAATGTGTTTTCCATCATGAAGCAAATATTCTATCCTCAGAGAAGCTATCATTTATGTTGTGCAAGAACAAAGAGACACAGGCAGGCAAAGACTAACAGAGTTTAACACCCACACATTCCTTCTAAAATAATACTCAAAAGATCTGAGCAGTTTGAGAAACGAATTAACCTCCCAAGTCACTGTTATCCCAAAAAGAAAATAAAGAAAAAGTTACAGAGAATAAAATCAGACCTGAGACGCTAGATTTTGTGTAAGCATAAAGACCAAGTGACAAAAGATCATGACAGACACAGGGACATCTCTGTCCTCCCTTCTAATGGTTACTGTGGATGGATCAAAGATGTAATCTTAGGTTGGATTTAAATGTTGATGCATATATAAAACAGTTATTATGTTGACTTACTGATATAAAGAGATAGGCAAGACCTCTTCATATTGTAAACAACACACACAAACCAATCCAAGTTCAAATTTAGGATGTTTACCTCACCAGAATGTGGACTGAAGTGGCTTTCCATATAACCAATTTATAAATTAAGGAAATGTCTTTCCCATTATATATTTCTAAATTCTAAGTATCTCTGACTGGCATCACCTTGTATTTAGACTCATTCTCTATCAAAAAGCGAAGACGATGAGGGCTCAGAGTCAGTGCAAACCTGTACTTTGTTGCTGATTGTTTTGGTAGGATTTATTGTTATTTTTAGATAATACTTTATTGCTTCTTTAGAATTTCATACCATTTATTTTGATCATATTTGTCCCCATATATATATATATATATATATTCTTATTCTTTTATTATGTATATATGTGTGTCCCTGTAGGTGGGTCTATGCACATGTAAGTGCAAGTGCTTGCCAAGTCCAGAACATAGTATCACATCCTCTGGAACTGGAGTTACAGACAGATGTGAGCCACCATACATAGGTGATGAGAATTGAATTCAGGTCTTTTGCAAGAGCAATATATACTCTTAACTGCAGAGCCACCTCTCTGGACCCCTGGAAAAGTTATTAAATGTTACCCTGGGAATTGTCAGAGGAGCTCTGGCTCACTAGGCATGGTCATATGTTTAGGCCTGATAATCTTCTTGGTGAAAAGATCCTTTGGGTCTGATTAATGGTCCCCTGTGATCTCTAGAGATGGTTGGACAAAGCATATACCACAGAGAATACTAACATGAAAGGAGATTTCTGTGTGGAGAAGAGGGAGGATAATGATTCTTGAACAAGCAGAATAAATTGGAAGAAAGACAATGTACACCAAAAACTTGAACATAACTATTCACATCCATTTTTTATTTGTACATTTTCTATATTATATATATGGAATTCAGTATTTGAACATTTGTTATAGTTTGTAGCTTATACAGAGGAAAACTGAAGAGAATGCAACCTCTTACTATAACTCTGAAAACTATAACAAGAGGTAGATACATCTGCTTATTTTATTGTAAATAGATTTTTCTTCATACAATTCTTTCTAATTACAATCTCCACTTCCATTCTTCCCTACTTCTTCTCCCATATAAATCCACACAAACAGGCACCTGAGGGATAATATTAAAAATAAAATAAAGAGAAACAAATAGGAATAGAACAAAACAAATAAACAAACAAAGGGAAAAAGAGCAAAGAACAAGTACAAGAAACACATAGAGACATCAAAGCACACATGTTCACACCCACAGAATCTTATAAAAACATGAAACTGAAAGTCAATATATATATATTGTGTGTGTGTGTGTGTGTGTGTGTGTGTGTGTGTGTGTGTGTGTGTGTGTATACATATATACAAAGGACCTGTTAGGTTTTCTAAAAATGCCCAGACACACATTATGAGACAAAGAAGCCATTGAATTCATTTTCCATTGACCATCTACTGCTGGGCATGGGGCCTACCCTTAATTGTAGTTTGTTTCCCCTCAGTGAGACTATCTTGTAGAAAGCATTTTTTTTTCCATTTTCAAGTAGTTATCAATTGGAGATAGCTTCTGGGTTAGGGATGGGGTCATGTGTCTACTTCTTCTTTTAGCTCTAGAACTCCATATGTGATAGACCCATTCAAGCCCTGTGCATGATGCCAGAGTCTCTGTGAGTTTATGTGTGTACTGGTCATGCTGTGTTTAGAAGGCCTTATTTTCTTGGTGCCCTTTAGCCCTCATGTTCTTACAATCTTTACCCTAATCTATCCTGTAGGGTTTCAGGACTCCTGAGGCAGGGGACTTGACAGCAACATCCCCTTGCAGGCTCAGTGTTCCAAGGTTTCTCATTTTCTGCACATTGCCTGTCCATGGATCCCTGTATTTGTTCCCATCTTCTGTAGGAGGAAGCATCTCTGATAATGATTGGCAAGACATTGATTTATGAGTATTAGAGAATGTAATTACTCATTTTATTGCTTCATTGATTTGTAGAACAGTAATATTCATTTTTCCTCTATGTCCCTGGACTTGGCCACCCAAACAGTGTCAGGTAGGGATTCCATTACATGGAGTGAGCTTAAACCAAATCAGATATTGTCTGTTACTCCCACAATCTTTATGCCACCATTGCATGAGCGTATCTTGCAGGCAGGACACCATTGTAGATTGAAAGGTTTTTAGAAGGGTTGATCTTTGTCCTTCTCCTTTGGTAGCATACAAAGTACTTTCTGGTACCAAGAACACTAGCACACAGCAAACAAGTCCCTAGGTAGGTACCAGCTTGACTTCTCTGTGTTCAGTAATTTATATAGATGTTATCTTCAGCAATAGGGCCTTTCTTTCAGTTTGTGGAATGCAATATATAGTCTTGGCAACATCCTGGGTTGTTTCTGGGTTCCCATGGGACACCTTTGTCCGACAACTCTATTTGATGCAACTCATTCCCAATACGGGAAGCTTCATTTGGTGACAAGATATGTCCAGTTGAGGCACTGTATTCCTGTTATTTGGCAATTTCATTTAGACCACTTTAATATAGATACATCTATGTCTTAGATAAACCTTTACCAGGAAAATATTTTAAATATATTGCTGTGGTATTTGTTTACTAGTGGTTTTTTAATTTATTTTACATGTAAAATCTAATTACCATGTGATGGACACTTAAGATATCTGGAGTATATATTTGTGTATGTTAATAGAGATATGAGAGAAAGACAAAGACAGGGGATTGAGAAAAAGGAGACACTGAATTGTTTATATTTTATGCAAAACTATACCCAAATACAGCATCTTCTACTCCTATAATCTTTAACAACTTTTGGTGAAGTTCTGATAACATGGAAAAGAATAACAGTTTATGAAATCTGGACTGTTTAATTAAGAAGAGAATATTTTAAGTATTATTATTTTGAATATAGTAGGAATTTCTCCCTCCTATTGGATAGACAATTTAGAGGAAACTGGGGTGAAGCCATGAAGGAACAACTTAGTCATTACCTGACAAAAACAACTTGGGAGAGGACAAGTTTATTGTAGCTCAGTTTCATAAGGCTCAGTAAGTCACAGCAGTGTAGGCACAGCAGAGTGGGCCAGTTCGCAGAGTGGATCAGGAAGCCAAGAAAGGAAAATTCTGACACTGAGCTTTTTTTTCTCATTTTACTCAGCCCAGCATACGATCTCCCAGGGTGTTGTCACTCACATCCAGAATGGGTCTCATAACCTCAGTAAAAACTTTCTAGATATGTCCTCACAGACACTGTAGGTTGTCAAAAAAAATAAACCCTTATTTTATTCTAAGCCATGTCAAGTTAACAATGAACTAATTACAAATGTTACATAAGTTAGGTTGAATTATACTAAAGAGTAGCAGGCAGTGAATCAGAAAGCAAGCAAAAGGGACAGGGATGAACAGTTGATTGCATAAGCAATGGTCATTCCTACTAGCTCTGGTGTGTCCAACCTTTAAATTGAGGTATATTTAGTGAAAGGGAAAGAATACTACCTCCAAATCCCTTTTGGAAGCATTGACTTGCTAGAAACAGGCAAGGCCTGATTTAAACTATTGCACATAGGCAAAGGAGTTTAAGATTTTATTATTTAGGTGCAACACATATAGTTTTTCAATGTTTCCTTGCAGGAAAATACTTCAGGTCCTTTCGCTTTTGTACAGTTAACCCCAATGTGTCCCGTCAAATTCTACCAGTAAAAATGTCTGTAAGTGCAGCTTATGTTCTAAACTTCAACTTCAGGTAGCAAATGGCCTCATTTGCTGTGTTCCAGTTTTGCTACTCCAAGTGATATATATCGTCTTGATCTTGCAAATACACAGAGGGTGTTATATTTCATGTGAGTAAATTATTAGTAAGTGGTATAGACTAGCCCCATACCTTGAAGCTATAACTCTTTGTTAAATAACCCTGTGTAGCATTAACTTAAATGTACTATAAATTTTAACAGCTTCTTTTATGTTGGGTTTATCGCTGGATTACTGTAAACAGTTTCTATACAGACCTTGAGCTCCACTGCTGATTTATACCTATAGTTGTGTCTGCTTAGCACCTTCTCAATAAGTTACATCCTAACTTATCCCTAGGAACTAGGAATGCAACTCAACCCTAAGGCCTTTGTTCACTGTTGCATGCACATAAAACATAAGAAATCACTTCCACTACAGTGAGGAGATAGTTCAGTTGTTAAGAGCATTTGCAGAGAACCCAGATTCAGTACCCAGCACCCACATGGTGGCTCACAGCTGCCTGTAAATCCAGTTTCAGGGGATCTCAGGGCCTCTTCTGGCCTCCATAAGCATCAGGTACACACACAATATATATACACATATGCATGCACCAATTTGCACAGATACAGAAAATAAACAAATCTTAAAATGAAAGAAAGCAAGAAAGAAGGAAAGAAAAGAAAAGAAAGGAAAGCACTTTTAGATGTTGGCCAGTGACACATTGTATTCATTTGTCTCCCACACCATCACATCACATATGATTGAGTTTACAAAGTTGGAAAGTTGTCATGATATAATAAAGCAGGGAGAATCAGAAAAAGAAGTGCTGGTACTTCTTTTCAACATTGAATCGCCCCTCATTTGTGTCTAAAATGTATTACAAAGTCATTTTTTTCCTACTTAGTTTTGCAAAGTTCTTAGTTGAAGGCTCTTTGGTTAATTGATCATTTTGTGAGCATTATATCCATGGAACAAAATGAGAAACGTATTAATAAATGAGTTTAGACTCTTATGGCAAAAATTCAGTGTTCGGCTGGTTTTCAGAAGAGCCAATCTACTGAACATTCTGCCCTTTGAGGGACAAAGCCCTGCCATTGCCCTTCTGCAGGTGGTGGGGCTGAGTCTGCCCACTGAAAATGGTGAGAAGCAAAGAGGGAATGAGAAAGTCTAAGAGAACAGATCTGGACAAACTAGGCAAAAAATGATAAGGTGAGAATTTTGTCTCAATGTAGTATATTTCTTAAATGAGAACTGTTTGACAACAAAATGTTTTTTTAAGAATGAAATCATTTTTCTTTTTATTTTTGATAGTTATATAATAGTTTTGATATATATATATGTGTGTGTGTGTGTGTGTGTGTGTGTGTGTGTGTGTGTGTGTGTGTCCATGTCCAGTTGAGTTGCATCACGGTTGCTTGCATGAGCATGGATATTTCATCTTTTTATTTAATTTTTATTCATTTCCATACCAACCACAGATACCCCACTCATCCCTCCTCCAATTCCCTCCCAGCTACTCCCCTGACACATCCTCCATCCCCTCCTCCAAAAGAGTAAATCCTCCCATGGGGAGTCAGCAAAGTCTGATACATTCAGTTGAGACAGGACCAAGCCATTACCTCCTGTATCAAGGATGAGCAAGGTGTTCAATCATAGGTAATGGGCTCCAGAAAGCCAGCTCATCCACCAGGGATAGATCTTAACCCCACTGCCAGAGGCCCCTCAAACAGACCAAGCTACACAACTGTCTCCCATATGCAGAGGGCTTAGTCCAGTCCCATGCAGGTTCTACAACTGTATTCATCACAGAAAAAAATCTATCAAGATGAAATCTCAATTCTAAACTTTCACGCCCTCAAATACACCCACATATGTAAAAGAAACATTACTAAAATTTGAATCTCAAATCTCACACCACACCCCACACACTAATAGTGAGAGACTTCAACACCCAACTTTCACCAATGGACAGGTCTGCCAGACAGAAACTTAACAGAGAAATAATGGATCTAACACATGTTATGACTCAAATAGACTTAATAGACATCTACATAACATTTCACCCAAACATAAAAGAATATACCTTCTTCTCAGCACCCCATGGAACCGTCTCTAAATGTGATCACATACTCAGTCACAAAGCAAATCTCAACAGATACAAAAAAATTGGAATAACTTCTAGTATTTTATCAGTCCACCATGGCTTAAAGTTAGAATTCAACAACACAAATTACAGAAAGCTTACAAACTCATGGAAACTGAGTAATGTTCAACTGAATCACCACTGGGTCAAGGAAGAAATAAAGAAGTTGAAGACTTCCTAGAATTCAATGAAAATGAATGTACAACATATCCAAACTTATGGGACACTATGAAAGCAATACTGAGAGGAAAGTTCATAGCTCTACATACCTACATAAAGAAGTTGGAGAAATCTCATACTAGTGACTTAACAGCACATCTGAAAACTCTAGAACAAAAAGAAACTGCCACTCTGCCAGGGACCTCCAGGGAGCTTAGTCCGGTGGGATACCTATCTCCTGTCCACTATTATTGACATAATTGTTCATGTCACATGGACAACACTGGAGTTGGTGTGGCATTTCCCAGTTTTTTGTTTTTAAGACGCAGCTCTAGCAGATCATGCCTCACTGTGTGTAGGGAACATAGGATAATTCTGAAAAGACAAGGAAATAATAGCACAACCAAAAAAAAATAAGAATCAATATCCCAATGAATGTAAAGTATTGTGTCCAATTTAGAGGATTAAGAGAGCACACATCTGACTCAAGATCACGAGTTAAGGCATCCAAATAGCCATTTACCAAATGAGCTTTTCTCATAGTCGTGATATCTTTTTGTAAAGCTTTTATGTTATGAGTGGTATTTGAATCTTTTTAGACTTTTTGTAGATGATTTTTCACCTTTTCCCAACTTTGACTAGCAATATAAGGCAGAGGAGTGACACAAATATATTGATATGCAGCATGACACCTAGTCCCTAATCTATTTTGAATATTAGCCAAATCCTGTCCAAGAGCCAGTACTACTTTTTTAATACATTAATCTTTGTTTTTAATTTTTTATCTATAAGGGATTGTTCTGACAAAGCCAAGGTAACATTCTTATTCAATTCATTAACAAAATGAGCAGTATAGATTTCTTGCATTAAGGCGGTGGTAGCTACAGTAAAGGTGGTAATAATAGCTATTAAGGCAGATATGCCTAAAATTAATGCAGCAACAGTTCTCATAGTAGTAATGAGTATAGTGATGCCCAAAATTAAAGTAGCAGTAAATCTTTTAGCCTACTAAGAACATTAGTAATTTCTTTGAAGGTATATGTTAAATAGACACTTTAGCCAGGTTAAGAAATCAATATTCCAGTCTTTTGTAAATAAATGAATGATAAGGGGCGATGTAATCATCTCACTACTTCCTGCTGAAATTTGGGGCGTAGTTGGGGACCCAAAAGGCTGGAATGTTAACCAAGTCCAGGAAGAGCAGACTGCTTTATTTGTTGTCCAGGTGATGTAGGACCATGTGAGGCTAGGGAGGTGCACTCAGCAGTTGGAGTAGTCTGTAACCTTTAAGTGATTAGAAATCTGTTGGAACAAATATATATTAATGGGCAGAATATGAAGTTAAGAAATTTTAAAGAGGAAATTTTTCTCTTAGGTGTACATTTGGAAATTTTAAATGCATGGTTTTGGCAGATGAGAAAGGGGAGTTCCAATATTCAGAGAGAGAAAAAAAGATGTGTCCCTCAAGGAAATAGGCAGTTGGGGAAACAAACCACAGATTGATAGTCCTTTTTTGAAGTCTGTGGGCATTGGTGGATTTAGATCTCTTGAAGCCTGTAAGAACCTTCTTAAAGAGGCAAAAATTCCAAATGGTATTTTGTTAGAACAAAATTATGAAACTTTGGAGTCTCAATAGAACAGTAGAATAGCAAGAGAAAGAAATCTGAAACATGTTTCTTTTTTTTTATACATCTCAAGTCATTTTTTAAAAAAATCATTATTTAAGTCTTTTTATCCTCAGCCCTTTATAACTTGCTTTTACAAATTCCAATAACTTGTATTTTACATTCTTTTTATACTCTTATACCTAAAATCTTTCCATCTTAGACCCTACATAAACTTTACTTATACTCAAACTTCACAACTTACTTAAACTTTAAAGTTCCATATTTTTATATCTCACATTACTTACTCAGACCCAAAATATCATATACTCAAACCCTCATGACATGCTTGAGCCTTTAAATTTTTATATCTTAAACTGCTTCCTTAAACCAAAAAAATCATTTATTTAAACTTTTATCTTAACCAACAATAATTTGAAACCAATTCTTTTAAATGATGGCAAGTATTTGTAACCCATGGAACTCAAATGACCAAAATCCGTGTAAATTTTTATTTTTCCTGTGGAAACAAAGGCATAATTTTCCGAGTACCTTGAACTAGTAATTCAACATTTTTTAAAGCAATGTCAGGACAGAGAAGAGTTAACAAGAGAAGTTGCTGGCTGGCAGAAGAGACCTTGAAGTCTCTCTCTTTCTCTTTTAGGAAAGTAAGGGAGGTTAGTAGACAGAAACAAATAACATTTACACAGACAATCCAAGTATCAGTACATTATTATTTTTTAAGGGAAAATTTTAAGCATATCAATATGTATTTATCTCTCAGAGGAATTAGTCTATCTCATATTTATACCTTTTTATTTATATTTTTTATTTCTTACTTTTTATTCTTTTTACCCAGCCTTTTTTTTTTTTTTTTTTGACTCATGTTGCCCCATGTCACCTCAAGATTACTTGCCCTTAACCAATGATCCTTTATCGGCGGAACTGCAGCTTCCTGGCAAGAGCTGATCCTAAAGCCTTGAAAGAAAGAAAAAGGGGGAAAAAACTACCTGTCCCAAGGGTCCCTGTTCAGGTGCCACCTGCCACTGACTGGCCCATCGTGGGTACCACGACCGTAGGTGAACCAGGGCTTGGGTAGTCGGGAAGGCAAGGATTTGGCGAATGACAGACAGACAACACACTCAGAAGTGGTTTGAATCTGCTGTGATTTTACTTCTGCAAATCAGTAGTTTATATACAGAAAAGAAAACTATCAAGTCATACAAGGAACAACAAGAGCTTGGCAATAATTCAATTATATCATCTTTAAAAAATAGCAAACACACAATTATTAATCGGCGCTAGACATATCCCTTTACCCACAAGAACTTTATGACCCAAAGAGCAGTCTGTGTTTTTTAAACTTAGTACAGTCCCTAGACTTGTGTAGACTTCTTGTGGTTGTAGCTGTGTCCTTTATCTTATCTCAGCAGTTTTCTAGTTTATTATACACTTCTACTTTTCTGGTTCTCATGACCCACTTATTTGGATAATTTGGATGCTGCAGACCCTCTCTAAGTCTTTCTTCAGTTCTTCCACCACATATCTCTTCTAATATAAAATTTTTTTACCTGCTGGAATATGGACTTTTGTACTTTTTTGCCTGTAAGGGAAGGGGTTCTGCTGTAGTCCTTAAGTTTCCCATGCTGAACTTCCTCAACAGAGGGGCCCATCATCTGCCTCCTATGAGATAATGTTTTCTACCATAAATCACTTTAGTTGGGATTCTTCAAGGATTCCTAGTGGGTGATTGTTCATTCCCTAGAAGTGACTGAACCTTTCTACTTTCTTTATCTAGCAGCTTGGGGTCTTTAAGAAATAGCTCATTCTGCTGTATATGATTAAGATCTATGTCCAGCTTCCCCTTTCCTCCATAGTTCACAACCCAAGCATTCATTAATTTTGGTTGTGCTTCATAGATTAATTAGAACATTATAAGAAAAGCAGTTATACAGAACCCATAGCCCAGGGAGCTCATGATCTGTGAAGTACATCTTCTCTGAGAAGGAAGCATAATGCAGACACTCTGCCAGGGACCTCCAGGGAGCTTAGTCCTGTGGGACACGTATCTCCTGTCCGCTATTATTGACATAATTGTTCATGTCACATGGACGACACTGGAGTTGATGTGGCAAGAAACAAACTCACCTAGGAGGAGTAGACACCAGGAAATAATCAAATTGAGAGCTGAAATCAGTAAAATAAAAACAAAGAGAACAGTATAAAGAATCAATGAAACAAAGAGTTGCTTCTTTGAGAAAATCAACACGATAAGACAAACCCTTATCCAAACTGAGCATTTATATTTTATTTATTGAAGCATGGACAACTTATCAGTAGCTACACCACTGAAAAAAACTAACACACCTTGTCCCAAGCAGTCATTAACAGTCAATAGTGTCTCAAAAGTGGTGGAGGCTTATGCATCTCTCCCTGTACATGATGAAGTGTAGACAGAAAGACACAATCTAGTGCAGGTCTTATGTAGGTGCCCAGTGCTACAGAGAGTTCAGGAATGCAATGACCATGTCTAGAATACACCTTTTCTCACCACACATCCTTACACTACACCAACTCTTACATTCTCTCTGTTCCTTCTCCCATGATGTTACCTTAGTCTTGGAGTGGGAGACATAGATAACTTGTTTAGAGCTAAGCATTCAACAGTCACTTATTTTTCTATAATTTAAAGTAGTTAAGAAAATTTACTCACTACAAAGCAGATTTCTATGGAAGGAAACTAATGTCTGTCCTGTGTAAATGAACAGCATAGAGTCAAACTAACCTGAAGGTATAGCTTTTGTTCCACCTTATTCTCTTGACTGAATTTGTTTTTAATTGAATGTTGTGACTTCACTGTTATCA
This sequence comes from Peromyscus melanophrys, assembly GCA_902168415.1. NCBI lineage: Eukaryota > Metazoa > Chordata > Mammalia > Rodentia > Cricetidae > Peromyscus > Peromyscus melanophrys. The sequence goes on from CABHPR010153338.1 coordinate 20,188, forward strand.
TATAGCTTCATTTTTGTGAAGATTCATTTTGTTTTTGTAAAGCCTTCCAAAGCATCATTACCATCTTCATACTCAGCACTTGCCATTTATCCATCCACAGATGACCTTGTCTACTATCTCATTAAGCAAATTGAAGTTGATAAGTGGACACTACATGAACCCATCTCATGTGAAATAGGATGACTCAGTCTTTACCATTAGCATTATTTAATGTTAGTGTCACTTACTGCCAATATTATTAATGACAGTATTATTCCCTAACAGTCTTTATTTTTGTGAAAAATCCATGAGTGAAATCCTGCCTCAGAAACAAGAACCCTCTTCCCTGAAGACATGATTAGAGATGGGAACTTAATTTGATTCTTCTTGAACACAGTAAGACAAGGAGAGATACTTGCTACTAATGCTCCACAATACTATACTTGATTCAATAACCTGTTTGGAAGAGTTGTGTTTCTCTAGAAACCTGGTACCTACAGAATAGGACTAAATAAAATAGTACTAAAGGAAAAATTGTCCAGTTAACTAACAATACCATCATACTGTGCCAGCTTGATAGAGATGGAGATCTAAGCATGCCTCTGACCACTGACAGAAACTTTGGTGATGCTGAACCTCTTCCCTGTCAATTTCAGGCCTGCTCTACAGACTTGAACAGAGAAAACTTAAATCACTGGCATGACTGTATCACTGTCTTAAGGTGCCTGTCTAAGAACACTGACCACTGACAAGACAATTTCATCTGTTCTAGCCAACCTCTGAGTATTCTCTCTCTTGCTTATGTAATTTTTGCTTCCCTGACTACACTGAGCTTGCTCACCTTCCTCTCTTTTTCCTCATTTTCTTTTTAAAAGCACTTCCCCTATGCCTGAATAAACCAAGGTGAGTTCAGTTTATAATGGACTACATGTCCCACTGAAACAGTCAGTACAGATCAGAATTATGTTCTTCCTACTTTCAACAGTACCCAGCCCCACCTATCCATGAAGCTCTCCAACAAACACTTTCTGAGAAAGAATGTATCCTATTAGTGTTATATCAATAAAGTAGACTTACCAGGTCTTCCCTCCTAGGCAGATGAATGTACATTTATAAGATCTCCCACAAAATTTATACCCCTGGATTATATTAAAAATATATGAACAACCACTAAAATTAAAAATTTGTCTAAGTAAATTAAAATTATGGCATTTCTGATGCACTGAAGGTATCTAAAGAGTTATAACCAGTGAAATGAAAAAGTAAACTAAAATATAAATACTAACAAATTAGCAAGGGTCAGATTAAAATTTGAGTCTAACATCACGATTAATAGTTTTCATTTCTCTGAGAAAGTATAAAGGCAGACTCACAGAACAAAAAAGTTAAATGCTGTCCTAGAAAACTACGTAACAGGAGGAATAAGAGAACGTTGGAGTAAACTCTAAAAGTATACAGTACAATAAACTTTAATGGATTTTATTGTTGAATGTTTACAAAATAAAAGAGCAATTCATTTCTTGAAATCTATGTATTTTAACATTTAAAACTTGTCCAATTAGTGAATGACATTGCACAGAATTAATCTTCCTTAGGGGTAAATACAGTAACAACATATTATATAATCAAGCATCTTGACTATAATGAAGATCAGTATACATGAAAGGAGGTAATCACCTATACAATCTTATGTAAAAGAAGACTTGCCAAGCACAGTAGAAATTACTGCTAAAGCATAATAGCTAACTCCATAAGGCCAAACTCCTTTGGACTAAAATGAAAAAGTGACATCCAAAATGCACATTCTATGAAAGCTCTGAATGTAAGTGGCATTTAAGCTACTATGGTTATTTCTATTTCATATAGTCTCACAGTCAAAGGAAAGTTGGAAAATATCTTTAAGGAGTCCCAGGATACTATCATTGATATTTTTCAATTATTAGCATTTCATTTTGCTGTAATTAGCCTCACCTTATTCTGTACAGAGCAAACTATGAAGGAAGCGATGACCGTGAACAGGATGCTGATAATGGCGCTGAGGGTGATGATAAAAAGTAAATGACAAATAGGGGATACAAAGGTATGAGCGGATCTACAAGCCATGTATGTGAGGATCCTTTTACGATAAGTTGCACAGATATCTGATAGTCAATAACTGATTTAGTCAACCAATAAAATAGATGTACTTCCTACAAGCAGAGACATCTCCTATATTATCATAGTGCAATTTTATAAGAAAATACATATTACTATAAATCCACTAATTTATTTCTAGCTTTTACTAAAATTTCAGTAACTGAGGGCTAGGGGTGTTGCTCAGTGTTGAAGTGCTCACCTAACATACACACAGCTTGGGACTCCACCTCCAGAACAACATAAACAAGCAAACAAGCAATCATCAACAGTTGATAGAGCTATTTTTCCCAATTCTTCCTTTTCCCTTTCTTTTATCCTTTTCCTTCCACTCTCCTGCTCCTTTGCTTCTCCATCCTTTCCTTCTTCCTTCCTTTTTCCTGCTTCCTTCCTTCCTTCCTTTTTTCCTTCCTTCCACATTTCATACATGTCTTTACAATAATTTTAATGCCTTGTGTGTATGTTTACGTGCATGTGTGTGCTGTGTATGTACATGTGTGAGCATGTGCATACATGTATTTGCACGTGTATCTATGCGTGTGTGTGTGTGTGTGTGTGTGTGTGTGTGAGAGAGAGAGAGAGAGAGAGAGAGAGAGAGAGAGAGAGAGAGAGAGAGAGAGAGAGAGAGAATGTGTGCAGGTGTGTGGGACATAAGAGTGCGGGTGCAAATTTGTATGTAGTGTTTATGGAGGTCAGAGGATAACTTCCTGAGCCAGTTCTCTCCTTCCACCGTGGGTTCCGGACACTGAATTCTGGTCATTAGACTTGTGCAGAAAGTACCTTTATCTACTAAGCCATACTTGCTGCTGCTTTTCTGTATTCTGTGGACAAGGTCTCACACTGTAGCCTAGGATGGCCTAGAGGCCCAGGCTGGCCTCAGACGTACAGCAATCCTTCTGTGTGAGGCTCCTAATGCTGGAACTACTCACATTAGTCATCAAATAATTTTGTTTTTTAGAAAAGATAAATGCTGCGTTCAGTTTCGTCCTACTGTGCTGTTTTCATCTGAAATGGATCTTTAAACACACTCTGTCTTTAATGACCATGGCCTTTTATGTTGTCACATTTTTTCCTCTAACGGGCTCCTCAATCTGAATCTGTCAAGCATCATTTGATGCTGTGGGATACACTGCAGAAGTGGCAGCGTGATCTCACTTCTTCATATGACAGGGCGCAGAGCAGCACTATTGATGACCATCAACCATGTTTCTGTACTGTAAAATTTCTACTGATGCTCTATAATGACTTGGGCTAGATACTCAGAGAATACGTCAGAGGATACATAAATATCCACTATTATCAGACTTTCTCCACAGCTTTAGCGTCAACTGCTGCTCTGTATTAGAAAACACTGCTGCAGCTCTAACTCAGTAACTCTCCTATAAATACTAGTTAGGACCTCAATATTATAACAACTCTACCCATATCTTCCACTTAATACTCTACTTTCTTCTGTGTGTATGGACTCAGAGATTGTTTGTATATGTATGCATGCATATATTCATGTATGTATGCATGCACACACATGTGTATGTTTGCATGTATGTTTATTACATGAATGCATGTACATATGTACATATATATGTACAGTATGTATGTATCTATGGGGTAGATAGCAATGCATGCCTGCCATGACATAAGTGTAGAAATCAGAGGACATCCTGCAGGAGTTGTTTTTTTCCTTCCATCATGTGGGCCCCAGGAATTTAATCAGGTTTGGCAGCAAAGTCCATTACCCTCTATGGCATCTCTCTAGATTCCTGGATTCTTTAATTGAATTTAATGTTAATAATAAAGTAAAATCATTTCAGGATTATCTTTATATCAAGCTGTGGTGTGTGTGTGTGTGTGTGTGTGTGTGTGTGTGTGTGTGTGTGTGTGTGTATGTATGTGTGTGCAAGCATCCCCTTTAGGTTAGTCAAAAAGGCATGTTGCAGATCTATTTTCCACTTTCACTGCACTGGCACAAGCACCAGCTATTTTTCTGGGCAGAATTCAGTGGGAAGCTATAACACACACTCCTTGAAGTCATTTGTTTTTCTTATTGCTACTATCAATCCCATGTTATTTTCCTAATGTGTCAGTAGAAGGTCCATTGAACTACTCTTTCTTCTTTTATAATGAAAACTGAGGCTTATCTTCTTTCTTTCTTGTAAGGGTCTCCATCAGGGATGTAAGTCCAAAGGCAAACTAAAGAAGAGGATGTCAAGTTGTTTTGAAAGAAATACCCTCCCAGCTCTGCTGAAATGTCTCTTCTTTTTTTTTTTCTCTTTTTTCTCTTGTCTTCTCTTCTCTCTTTTCCCCTCCTGCCTCTCTCTTTCTCATCTCCTTATATAACCAAACATAATTATATTTACCTATCAATTTATATGAAGTGTGACTTGATATTTTTGCCTCTGATTCTACCTTAGTAATACAGCATTGGGCCATCAGGCAATTTAGGGGTACCAGTTCAATGAGTTCAGAGATTACAGACTCAAACAGGACCCATGTATGTAGCATAAGAAAATTTCCCCATGACTTCCCAGAGCATGTGAGAAAGGCTACACACCTTTAAATATGCTAGATGCCACACATTTAAATATACTGGATTGGACCAGAACTGCCTAATAGAAAGTCCTGAAGATATGACACAGTTGAAGATACATTAATATACAGCTTATAAGAAAAAAATCTCAAGGAGATATAGGATGGAGTTTTGCAAATTGGTAGTAGGATTATAAGTACTGCTAGCTTTAGACTCCCTCAGTGAATCTACAAGGAATAGGAACAAAATGAACTTAGGAGATTTAGTTTGAGAAGGAAATATCTAAACAAGTAAAGTGTCCCCATGCAGAGAAATGCTATCAGAGAGAACTGCTTCCCAACAGGTCTTCTAACTAGACACCAATCCTTAATTAACCAAGTGTAAGAGTCCTTTCAGTCTTGCCAGGATTATAGTATTTGAAATCCATCTATTAAAAAACCATTTCTTTGGGAACAGATTTCAAATTCATCAAAACAAAGGCAATTCTAGTAGGGTATGACATAAACAGAAAGTCCTTTCACAGGCATGTGGAACATCAAAGAGCTCTCTTCCTTGTCTACAGAAAGGAGACAATAGCTGTATTGTAAGGGAGGCGATGTAGCCATATGGAAGGAAGCCTCTGGACACAAAGAATAGGTCCTGGGTTGTTTTGGAGTTTTTATTGCTGTGAATAGGCACCATGACCACAGCAACTCTTATAAAGGAAAACATTTAATTGGGGTGACTTACTTACAGTTTCAGAGGTTCAGTCCATTATCATCATGGTAGGGAGCATGGAGGCATGCAGGCAGATGTGGTGCTGCCTATATCCTGATATGTAGGCCACAGGAAGATGACTGAGATACTGAAAAATATCTTGAGCATAGGAAACCTCACAGCCAGCCACCACAGTGTCATACTTCTCCAACAAGACCACACTCACTTCAACAAAGCCACACTTCCTAATAGTGATACTCCCTATGAGATTATGAAGGCCAGTTACATTCAAATCACCACATGGGTGATGGCCAAAACAAAAATAAATTAACCTTACATAGCTGTAAGAGAATTTCTTGCTAACATCAGTGAGCCTAGAAGTTCAGTGGACCAATGTTTTTGCCTCTTACATCAGATCTCAAGGATGCCATCAGCATATGAAACTGAGTCTCCTGGTGCTAAAATCTGGATGCTCAATATTAGTATTCTAAAGTCTGTCTACATGCAGTTAAAGTGATCAGTCAAACTTATGGAGATGAACTTCAAGAGAACACTTCTTATATACAGTGGAATGGATTGAGGGTCTCAGTTCCAGTGTCATAGTCATTACACTTTAAAGACATGACAATCATATGGATTAGGACCACACTGAAATAATCCCCTACAAAATGTTAATAAACAAAGTAACAGTCACTTCTCCTATTCTTAAGGTCAACTTCTATGCGAATGAATGTGTACTTGATGAATGGGTTTACCCTTTCACAGTAGATAAATAAGTCCATCCTATCCCTCTTCACAAAGCTAATATTAAAACAAAACCTCTTTGGCCATTTTATTTAAATATAATGGATAAAATAACCTTGTAATGCTTATAAATTTGCACATAAATATATGTATACAGAGGAGATAATTGACATCGTCAGCCTCACTAAGTTGAAAGGGGTCACCTCTGTGCATATTCGTGTGAGAAATCTTCATTATATTTCCTAGCCTATTAGTTTTGAAATGTTCAAATATTTAAATTTATATATTAAATTAAATTTTATCAAAATGATTACTATAAGCATATGTACTTAATGTAATTTAAATGATCAGAGTAAGCCTTCAGGAATTAAAATTTATGGGAGATAAAATATCTAAAATTAGTTGAGGTCTTAATTCAAAGGCAGAGAAAAAGAGGGTAAAAGGATACACACACACACACACACACACACACACACACACACACACACATCTGTGTGCATATATACATATTTGCATGACAACCTTTTATCATTTTAGTGGGAAAAATTCTGGTATGATTCTCTCCTTCCTCATTATTATGATACTTTCCTACAATTTCCATTCTTCTCTAGTCTTGTTTTCACTTGCTCTGTCTCCCTGTGTTAAGTTCCTGATTCCATATACCATTATTTTCTCCTCTCATTGACTGTAATGTATAACTTTGTTTAATGACAAAATAAGCCACCCCCTGCTTTTTTGTTTATGTATAGCACTCTATCATTTGGTTTGTGTGGGAGACAGAAAGTGTCAAATACTACTTCCTATCATATCTACTCCACATAACTCTTTCCTTCTACCTCTTTTACCATGACAGAGTCTCATTGCCTTAGATTTAACCACCAGGGGCTTCCCATTTAAATAAAAGCTGGGTTCTTACATCAATGAAAACAACTTGGCTGGGGCTACCATAATTATATTGTTTTTCAGTTTTATGAATCTATCACAGCAGGTGAAGCTACCTAGTTCTAAATGGTCACCTTTCCCTGGACCACACATAGTCTTTCTTCCCTGGCCTCTATACATGACCGCCAACATATTATGAAGAATATCTCCAGGAACTGTGGGCATAAAAGTCTCTGCAATATGGCTCCCAGGCTGTAAGAGAAAGCTCTGCATACCACAACTGAAGAAATGAGACTGCATCCCATAATATGAAGCTACTTTGCAAAGATTGCCCACATATATCTCAGTAATAGTAAGTAAAACTTTATCTTCTTCCTGGATTAATATTTTTCTGATGCTTTTTTGAGTTGTGGTCATTTTATTTTGGTTCAAACAATTGCAGCTTGCTTAGATTTTTTGTTTTTTGTTTGTTTTTAATTAGCTATAAGGAAGCAGAAGGAAAAGAAACTGCTTAAACTGTACCGTCATTTAATTTGAAAAAAAAAAAAAGCGTAAGAAGTTTGCATTTTAAATTCATTCACAACTATTCAAACACAAGACTGTCTAACTACTGCTTTGTCACATGAAGATTCTTCACATCTTCTCTCTAATTCCCTCTTTTATCCTGGTCTTCACCACATCTATTACTCTAGGCTGACATTCTGATAGTGCTTGTCTCCTTCGCCCACTCCCAAGTTTCCTCTATTTTCTTCTCAGCAGCTCCAAGGAGCTCAGCCACATTGCCTCCACAGTCTGATTTAGTAAAAAATTGCCTCTGCACCTCATTTCCTTTCAGGTTGATTTTTATCTGCTGTGATATTTGCTATAATTTGGTTGGTGGACTAATCTATGTTTTCTGCTGGTTTTTCTTTCCTAATTGACTATAAACAAGTTACTCTCTATTTGATTTCACTAATAAGGATGTAATTGGAATGTGTGTTTTTATGTAAATAAACTATACTTTAACTGTTCAGGGATGATGCTCATAGTATTCTTAGCAATTCATGTAAAGCTATGGTAAACAAGTTCTCTTCATGCCTTAAGAATTAGTGCAATTCTCAGTCTCTCTCCTTGTCCCCACAGATAAGGGTGATCTTCACCCCTCAATAAGAAAACCTCTCTGTGCAGCAGCAGGAAGATTCCACTACAGGAAACCATAACGAAGCATGATACAGAGATGTGGAGCCAAGACCAGAGGAATATTTCTAAAAAACAATTCCTATACCTAGAGCTCAGAGAACACTGCAGAAGAGGGAGCAGGATGATTGTAAGAACCAGAGGATCAGGGAGTTCCCTGTGAGAGTCTGTCTCTTAGTAACATCAGAAGTGACACCCAGCAAGTCTCACCAAGTGGACTGCCTAAACATGTGCTGAACAAGGGCAACAACAATTGACGTGCTAAATGGAATAGAGAAAACTAGTGAGGATGCAGCGCTACATAAAGAACTGTAGCCAACTAAGAAATGCTGGGAACAGGAGGAATAGTCACACACCAAGTAGCTATTTAATGCCAACTGTCAGCTGTGAAAACATACATGCAAATAACTTTTTACAGACTGGACAGCATATATATATATATATATATATATATATATATATATATATATATAAAACAACATTTAATGAAAAACAATTCAAAAGAGAGCACATGGATATATGTGAGAGTAGTTTGGAGGGAGAAAAGGAAAGGGAGAAATAATATAATTGTATTATAATCTAAAAAAAGAAATAATGATAAAAAGAATTAATGCAACTGGGGATACCAATATACTATACTACCCTGATAATGGAAATTTTGAAAAATAGACATTGAAGCACTGAATTCAAAGACCTGGGTGTTAGGGATAGCTGGGTGAGGCAGTGAGAAGATTTTATGAGTGTGCAAATCTTTACTAAAGGAAGAAGGAAATGGCATTTCCTTTTTTTATTAACTGACTGTCTATCACTGTAGCACAACACCTGAGGAAATCAACTTACAAAAAACAAATTTGTTTTCTGACTCATAGCTCTGTAATTACTAGTCCATGGCCAAGTTGGCCTGTAGTTGTGGTTCTGTGATGAGGTGATATACCACGATGGAATCACATGAAGAAGGACTTCTAACCTTGTTGACAGGAAGCAAAAAGGAAAATGGAGTAAGGGCCCCCATATTCTCTTTTAGCAATACCCCAATGAGTTAACTACTCCCCATAGTATTTTACCTCTTGAATATTAACTACTTTCAAATTACACCTGCAACCAAGCCTTTAATACATGGACCTTGGAGCGATATTTATCTAATCCATAGCACTGCCTAAATTAGAATTATCCAAGAATGTGTATGTGTTGCCAAATAATTGTAGCTTATAGCCTGGTATTGATATCAGGAACACAGAAGGAAATTAAATCATATTTACCAGTAAAATATTAAATATGCAAATTAACATATTAAGAATTTGGAAAACAAAAACAAGATAAAACCAGAAAGAACGGGACATGGTCCATGAGCTCAGCAACTTTCTTCATCTATCTAAGTACTCCCCGGGTGTACTGACACACAGACCAGGTGGAGGCAGCTCTCTTTATTTCCCAGGGTTTGTTCTTGTTATGAGTGACATTAGCCACTAAGATGCTCACTTTATAATCATGACACTTTACATTACCCCTAAAAGTGAAAAGCTTATCTAGTGCTTTACCAAATGCATTATCTCATTTAAATTCATCTTCAACAAATGATTTCACATTAGCCAGTGAGTGTCAATACAACTTAACAAAATTTTAATACTGACAGCTCTACTTACAACTTTTTTTCTAATGGATAGTGTAATGTGCTCTTTTTGCATTTAAGTGTGTAAGCAGGAAAATGATAGAAAGAAAATTCACTCAGCAAGATAAATGGATTATTGTTCTAGTTAAATAGATCATCGATTTCTTTGTGTACAGAACATGTTCCTTCCATATCCATAAAACAGAAAAGCTTGAAGATAGAAAATTAGGTTATGATTTTACATTTGAGAGGCACTACCTTTAGATCATCTCACTCAGCTCACCCCTTTAGGACTGCATGCTGGCTGAGCTGAGTGGACAGAGTGGACGACAGTGGGAATAGCCAGTGCATCCTGCTGAAAGCCCTACCGTCCTAACTATGTCCATATGGTCCTCCTGACCAGGGCAAATCATAGCCATAAAAGCCACTCCAGACAAGACCTTTGTTATTCCCAGGGAAATCCCCAGATTTCAGACAGGCAAAGTTCAAAATAAAATTCGTTAATGAGAGATGGCTACCATGAATGTGTTTGCAGACTTGTGATCATTGTCACCCCATGCCCTTACAACCATGAATTCTATAGTACCAATGCTGACTTACAACACAAATCCAAAATCACACTCTCAGAATCATCTTATGCAAGTGTCAGCACGATGAAAGATGCCTTAAGCTCACCTAATTAACTTATATATTATCCTGATGGTAAATGTATTGTGTTGTAACAGTTCCCTTCTTCAAAGAAAAAAAAAACTGATGTGATTTCAAATATCATGATTTGGATATTTGAGTTTCAATCCTCCTATTAATCACCCACTGTAAATTTATACAATACAGGTATTAATTCATTCCTGTCCTGCTGCCAGATTATTAATGCTACAAGCATAAAATGTGCCATTAGAGAATGTTTTGTCAGCACAAAATTTGTGCAAAGGTTATGGAGATTTTGTTTGATAAAAGTAAAATAAGTGAAAAGTGATGAGGAATAATTATCTCAAGTGATTAAATATCAATCAATCTCTTGTAGCTAGAAATAAGGCTACATTATCAGTTCTGGGCTATCTTTGTGGAGATGGATGTACTTGTGAGTGTTGCCTTCCACTCTCAGCTGACTCCTGACCTCGCTTCTCCATTATCCCTCCTGGGCACCATATCATTTGCTGTCTGAGAGGAAGCAGCACTCTCAGAGCCCTTTCAGATGTCTTTGAAATCAAGGGTAATGCTCTCTGATTTATTTTCCTCTTTTCTTCTTAAATGGCATTCAAGTGCTGCAGGAATTAAGTAGTGCATGATTTCGCCTGGTGAATTTTAGAATATGTGGGATTAATCTTATGAAGCATGGTTTCATTGTGCATAACTGTTCTCCTGTAGCTCAAACTTTAAGCACCCAAGAATGAAAATGAATTACTGATGACAAAGCAATTACTCCAACTCCTGTAGTTCACAGTTAAGCTGGAACAAAAGTAATTCCATTACAACAAAATAAATAAATCAGTTCCATGTATAGAAAGGTTCTAGGTGGAGACTTCCTTTATTGTTATATTTTATGGACGTGGATTCTGTTTCCTACTTGTAGTTTAAATCCAAGGAGTATGAAAGTGTTTTTAGCTCAGTCTTACTGTGTTCCAAGATCAGCAATGAAGTGGATCTTCTCATTAATCATTTAAGGGAGATCTGGTCCTTAAAAAAGCACATGATTTTCCCTGAGTAGTTGAGCCAAAGCTATAACAGTCATTACTGGTTTTAATATCCAGAAAACCAATTCAAACCTTTTTTAAATTAATATAACATTAGAAAAGTCTGGTAGTTCCATGTATGTTCAAGGACTTTTAGACTTTGTCTCACATCCTGATGAGATCAAACTCCTGAATATCCCAGCAGAGACTACACTAGAGGAAATGCTACCCACTCTTCATATGCTTCCACTCACCCAGAGTTCTGCAAAGAAGAGGTGCAACAGAACTCAGTGTCTGCTGTGGGATGTCATTCCATATGCTGTAAATATATGTTGCTCTGATGGGTTGATAAATAAAATGCTGATTGGTCAGTAGCCAGACAGGAAGTATAGGAGGGGCAAGCAAACAAGGAGAATTCTGGGAAGAGGAAGGCTAAGTCAGGAGTCACCAGCCTGACACAGAGGAAGCAAGATGTCAGGGCAGAACTGAGAAAAGGTACCAAGTCATGTGGCTAAACATGGATAAAAATTATGGGTTAATATAAGTGTAAGTGCTAGTCAGTAATAAGTCTGAGATAATGGCCAAGCAGTTATAATTAATATAAGCTTCTGAGTGATTATTTATAAATGGGCCACAGGACTGTGGGGGCTTGGCAGGATCAGAGAAACAATTCTGATTACAAGTGTCCTTAAAAACATTGGAAATTCATGACAGATAATGGTGTTCATAGAAATAGAATAAAGAGTCAAAGTGATTCAGACAATAGTCAGTCTTGATGCTCTAGAAACCATGGCTTAGAAACAAAAATGCATTTTGAGACTGCAAGTATGAATTATGTGAAGATCTATTCCACTCAGAAGCCTGAAATCTCACCAGGTCTGAGGACCTCAATGCGTTCATTCTAGAGCATGAACAGGCTTCCCTGTAAGAGCCTCAGAGAACCTAAAATTAAGCCCAGAATTTACATACTGTCAGTGTCTGAGAAGATATTGAAATATTTCTCATACAATAGAGGAATGAAATAGTCTATATTTACTGAAAGCCTGAAAGTGGTAGCCAGAATGACTAAGCCCACTAATTGCAAGTAGACATGAGTCTCATTCAAGGAGACTTACTAAGACACAACTATTTACAGAGATGGTCAGTATGCTCCAGGCTTCACCTGCATTGGAATTGCAAATGTAACCCATATATGTTAACATTACAACACACAAATTTTGTCAAGATCCTGTTATTGCTAAAGAAAAAAATATAAATTGATTGATCTATAGAAACATCCCTCAGGACCTATGCTGTTAGGAGTGGATCAGAAGGGAAAGGCTAGGAATGTTCTGTGTTAAGAGGTAGAACAACATCCATGTGGCTCAACTCCTTGGCCTCATGTCTCTCCAAGGCCTGGCTCTTGCTGCCCATGTCCCTATATACTTCGCCAGAGTGACAACTATGTATTCTCAGAAAAGCTCATTCATCTATCAAGTTTTCCTTATCCTACGTTACTGGACAGTGGAACATTCTCTCCCTCTGACCACACTCCTTCAGATAGAGTGGTCTACAGTTTGGCTTTGGAGCACATAGTGCCATTATTCCTTCTTTAAAATGTCTTTTGTTTCCAAACTCAACAGAAATACAGTATTAGAGGATGAATTGGGGTGTGGGCATTAGAATATCATGTGATAACCAGATACTTACTGCCTTTGACATGAAGGCAGCCCATGCTGATGCTTGGTGATATACTAGAAATCCATATCAGTCATCCATCAATCCAGTGTCCTTCAGAACCTTTAAATCAAGAGTTAATATCTGTAAGCCATATATTGTCACAGATGATAGAGATAAAATGGCTTATGAAGCTCTGCCACACTATAATTCTACTCATGGTGACCGTAGTCTGCATATGACTATAAAAACAACAGCATAATGTTTAATAAGGCACAAATATACAGTGAAGCTTTGGGGTGATAGACAGTTTATCTAAGGAGGCAATCTAAAGGACTGAAATCAAATGCCCCTGTGTTGGGATGAGAAAATAAGAGCTGCATGTGCAAAGATATGAAAAAGAAACACTGAACAGAAGGAAGACAGGTAAGGAGGCTAAATTGGTTGAATGAAATACATAAGGATGTAGATGAAGAGATATTGTTACACAAGACCTGGAAAACTTGATCCAGTGTGACTCCCTCCCACCCCTTTTTGTGAGGAAGACTCCTATAGCTTAATCTTTTTATGTAGCCAAGGATGAAACTGACTAATCCTCCTTCCTTTGTTTCCTGGGGAGATAGTCATGTGCCATGACACATGGTTGGTGTAGCACCAGAGACTGAACACAGAACTTCCTATGTGTCAGAAAGTTCTCTACAAACTGAGCTATATCCTCAGCTCTGGTTTTCTTTCTGAAAGATCAATCTGACTTTTATATAGAATGTAGATGATAGGGAAACTGGTGTTAGTTTTAAAATTGCATATTAAGGATAACAAGGACTTCTCTATTGAATCTTGTCCCAATATCTGTGAGTTCTGAAGTCAGATATCATACAAGCATTATCCTAAATTTCCTGGTTCTCTTTTGTCCCTGGTTAGATAATGCAGTCATATTTTTGGCATAGTGGCCCTCATGGCTGAGGTCCATCCACATCTATACTTCTCTGCATGTGTGTTTACTTGCCATGTAGAAAAAAATTCTTAGCCAATTATACAATAAACTAAGTGCCAGGTCTCATCCTAGGCACTGGTACAATGTAAGCTTATGGGAGATCCTAAATAAGGAAAGCTGGGCCTAGGGTTTCAAAGCACAAGGCAATTATCTAATGAATGACTGCATCTAAACTAGGGCAGCACCATGAACAGAATAGATTTACTGTCATATCTAAGTTGTATGCTGTGGTGTAGCTGTTGACCCCTGAAGTTCTAAGTACCCAAGAGAATGGAGCATCCCTGAACAGCAATGAAACAGGATCTGACACTCCTCTGAAAGATCCCATGCACCAGAAATGCTGAAGAGGACAGGGATATCTGCATAGCTGGACAGTGGATGACATTAAAATCCCTGAGCATTCTTTCTAAAAAAACAAAACAAAACATGACTTCCCAGAGCCCACAGACCTTACAGAATCTCTCTCATCACCAGGAAATTATGAGGAATTAATTTTCCTCTGAATTCACAGAGCAAGAAAAGAGTTTATCATAATCGCTACTTACTCTGATTTATGGATGAAGTAAACAATGAGGGGGAAAAGGGAGGATTCTTGCCAAAGAAGTTACTTTAAAGCTTAGACTTTAAGGCATGTGATCCTTCTATTGGAGGACCTTAAAAATACCAAAAATCATATCCAATCTTTTCCCTCTTCAAATGAGAAAGACAGAAATTGAGGGAATCATTCCAACCTGGAAACCAGCACTACAATGTGGTGATATTTTATTTGTGCTCTAACAAATAAATCTTGCCTGAAAATCAGAAGGAGGAGCTAACCACTAGTTAACCATAGAGATCTTGAGGTCTGTACAGACAAATAAGTGAAAGAGCTAAGCAGAGAGAGGAAGTGATAAGTCAGGGTGGAGAGAGGAGCACCCTCTGTTTCTGCAGAGGATTTCCTCGGAGTAAGA
>CABHPR010153339.1:0-13993 GCA_902168415.1 Peromyscus melanophrys
TTCTCTGTAGCTTTGGAGCCTGTCCTGGACTAGCTCTGTAGACCAAGATGGCCTCGAACTCAGAGAGATCCACCTGCCTCTGCCCCCTGAATGCTGGGATTACAGGCATGTGCCACCACTGCCCAGCACTTTTTTTTTTTTTAAAGATTTATTTATTTATTATGCATACAGTGTTCTGTTTGCATGTATCCTTGCAGGCCAGAAGAGGGCGCCAGATCTCATTACAGATGGATGTGAGCCACCATGTGGGTGCTGGGAATTGAACTGAGGACCTCTGGAAGAACAACCAGTGTTCTTAACCTCTGAGCCATCTCTCCAGCCCACTAGCTTTCTTATACAACTCAGCACCACTTGCCTAGGGATGGTGCCGTGCACAAAGAGCTTGACTCTCCTACATCAGCAAATAATCAAGAGGACTCCGACAGCAATGCCCATAGGCCAATCTGATCTAAGCTCTGCTCTCAGATGGCTCTAGGCTGTGTCAAATTGACTGTTATCAAAGCTAGCCAGGACAGCCATAGAGCTGCAACCCCAGAATACTTGTGACTTTTTGAGATGGTCTTCTAAGTTGTTCAGGCTGGGCTTGAACTTGTAAGGCTCAGTCTCTCAAGTATCTGGGATTAGAGGCCTGTGCCACTAGGCCTTCGGGTTTGCCTAGTGTTTCTCCATGACTACACTCGGGTTTTGGGCTATCAGGAAGAAGACTGCCTGGATGATACACCATTCTCATACCCAAGTGCACATCAGTATGGCTTATCACTGCTGACCTGATGCCCGAGGCACCTTCAGACATTTCTCTCCTGATTCATGTTACTGGCTTTCCCATATGAACTCTCCCAGAAACAATTCTAAGTGCAACCAATGTTTACATGGTGGAGCTAAGTTTCACCTCCTAGAGGGAAAAAGATTTATATGAGATTTGGAATTCTCTATAATAGGTTTTCTGTACCCCGATAATAAGTTTCTCCGCCAATGCAGTAAGCCAGATCAAGCCAAATTGAAAAAGGAAAAGAACAGGTTTATTTGAGCAAAGCAACTCCCGGGTGGGCTCTCCATTCCCAGAGATGGAGGCAGGAGAAGTCACACGCCTGAACTAAAGCAGGGAGCTTAGCCTGGCGGTGGTGGCGGACGCCTTTAATCCCAGCACTCCGGAGGCAGAGGCAGGCAGATCTCTGTGAGTTTGAGGCCAGCCTGGTCTTCAGAGTGAGTTCCAGGATAAGCAACAAAACTACACAGAGAAAGCCTGTCTTGAAAAAAACAAAACAAAACAAAAAAAGCTTTCAGCTTGGAAAAGATTCTGATTTTGGGCTGGAGAGATGGCTCAGCGGTTAAGAGCACCGACTGCTCTTCCAGAGGTCCTGAGTTCAATTCCCAGCAACCACATGGTGGCTCACAACCATCTGTAATGAGATCTGGTGCCCTCTTCTGGCGTGCAGTCATACATGCTGTATACATAATAAATAAATTAATCTTTAAAAAAAAAAAAAGAGGGAGCTGACATGTCTTCCACAAGCTGGGTTTGTGCCCAAGTATGGTCAAAAGCTAGAATGCTTGAGCGGGGACTTAGGTTGCTGGCAACTTCAGGGGAGGAGCTGCCAAAGCCACCAAGAATGTGGAACTGGGCATTTTGGAGCCTTTTCTTTCTTGGAGATTCTCTGAGAGGGTGGGGTTTGGAGAGAGGAATGGGGCTTTCTGGTCAAGCAGGAGTGAGCTGGAGGTTCCAACCGA
Source organism: Peromyscus melanophrys (assembly GCA_902168415.1). Taxonomy (NCBI): domain Eukaryota; kingdom Metazoa; phylum Chordata; class Mammalia; order Rodentia; family Cricetidae; genus Peromyscus; species Peromyscus melanophrys. The sequence continues at coordinate 1,729 of CABHPR010153339.1, forward strand.
ACACTCCGTATGGGAGGTTTGTCTCTTTTCATCATTCATTACATTGTTTGTATCAGTAGTTTCAGAGTATTATGGTTTGGATCTAAAATGTCCCCCACAGGCTCCTGCGTATGATCGAGTACTCTGTCCCTCGTGGGTAGAATTGTTTTGGGTGGCGGTGAAGCCTAGCTTGGTTGCTGGGGACTTTGAGGTTTGTAGTCCGCCCTCATCCACGTCTCTGCTGACTGATCTACAATAGACTGCCGCGCACCACCGCCGATGCTGGTCTTTCTTGGCACAAAAGGCCCTATGAATCCATGAGTCCAAGGGAACTATCCAGGTCAGAGGGTAAAGGTGCTGGCTGCTGAGCCTGACAGCCAGAGTTGGATCTGAGACCCACAGTGGAAGGAGAGAACTCAAAGCTTGGTTCTATCCACATACTCCATGTGTGTTCCACGGCATGTGCATATGCACACACAAAATCGGTGTAAAACATTGGAAACATGTAAACCCATCCCCATTTAAACTGCTTCCTCGGCCAGGTGGAGTGGCCCGTTCATTTAATCCCAGCATGTGGGAGGCAGAGGCAGGCAGATCTCTGAGTTGGAGGCCAGCCTGGGCTACCTATCCAGCTCTAGGTCAGCCAGGTCTACACAGTTAGACCCTGTCTGAAAAATAAAAAGAGAGAGAGAGAGAAAAAGAAAGAAAATAATAATAGTAATAATAATAATAATAATAATAATAATAATAATAATAATAATAATAAACACTACCACCATTGTGGTGGTTTGAAAGAAAATGCCCCCCAAAGGGAATGGCACTAATAGGAGGTGTGGCTTTGTTGGAGGAAGTGTGTCACTGTGGGGGCGGGCTTTGAGGTCTCTTTTGCTCAAGCTTCCCTCAGTGTGACAGACAGTTAACTTCCTGTCACCTGCAAGATGTAGGTCTCTCAGCTACTCCAGGACCATGTCTGCTTGCACACCACCATGCTCCCTGTCATGATGATAATGAACTGAACCTCTGAACTGTAAGCCAGCCTCAATTAAATGTTTTCTTTATAAGAGATGCTATGGTCATGGTGTCTCTTCACAGCAATAAAAACCCAAAGACAACCACCAAAAAAATGAAATAAGCCTTTCGATATTCCTCAGGCATACTATGCTTTAAATAACCACCACCAGGGAAGAGACTCTCCTTTGAGATCCCAAGGATCACATGAGAACCCAGGCTCTGATCCCAGCACTCAGGAGGCAGAGGCAGGAGGATCTAGAGTTTCAGCCTGAGCTGTATGATGAGACTCTGTCCCAACCAGAGCAAAGCAAAAGAAAAACAACCCAACACAAGTGGAAAAAGTCTCACTCCACTCTGAATGTTCTGATTTATTTATTAGCTCTGGAGTGAGCCGAAGATCTAGATTTTCTAACTAGTAAGGCAGACCTTGCCCTCACCCAGGTGTTATTTCTCATATCTTGTTACCCTTGACAACTCTGAGAACTTTAAAAGGAAAATTCTAGAAATCAACTCTTTTGTTATTTGCTTTTTGTTTTTTTTTCAAGACAAGGTTTCTCTGTGTAGCCTTGGCTGTCCTGGAACTCACTCCTATAGACCAGGCTGGCCTTAAATTCAGAGATCCTCCTGCCTCTGTCTCCTGAGTGCTGGGATTAAAAGCGTGCACCACCACTGCCTGGCGGAAAAACGTTTTGTAGATGTGGTCGTTTGAGTGTAATTGGCCCCATAAGCTCATAGGGAGTGGTACTAATAGACGGTGTGGCTTTGTTGGAGTGGGTGTGGCTTTGTTGAAGGAAGTGTGTCACCATGGGGGTGGGCTGTGAGTTCTCCTATGCTCAAGCTACACCCAGTGGCACAGGTGACTTCCTGTTGCCTTCTGATCAAGATGTAACCAGCACCACACATCTGCCTGCATGTCACCATGCTCCCAGTCATGATGATAATGGACTGAAGCTCTGAAACTGTAAGCTGCCACCTCAATTAAATGTTTTGTTTATAAGAGTTGCCATGGCCATGGTGTCTCTTCACAGCAACAGAAACCCTAACTAAGTCAGTAGATGAGAACAGTGACACTCAGCTGGTAAGGTGGCTTCCTAAGGTCACATGGTAAGACGCGGCACCATACTCTGGTTAATAGGCATAGAAAAGCAACACAGGAATGCTTGTGTTTTAGACTTGTTCTAGCACCATTGAGTAAGGGAACTAAAGATAGGCTATCTGCTTGCTGCTAAAACGGACTTCTATCCATCTATCTATCTATCTATCTATCTATCTATCTATCTATCTATCCTCTATCTGTCTGTCTGTCTGTCTGTCTATCTATCTATCTGTCTGTCTGTCTGTCTGTCTATCTATCTGTCTGTCTGTCTGTCTGTCTGTCTGTCTATCTATCTATCATCTATCTATCCATCTATCATCTATCTATCTATCTATCATCTATCTATCCATCTATCATCTATCTATCTATCTGTCTGTCTGTCTGTCTATCTATCTATCTATCTATCTATCTATCTATCTATCTATCTATCTAATGTATGAATGCTCTATCTGCATGTACAACTTTATGCCAGAAGAGGGCATCAGATCCCACTAGAGATGGTTGTGAGCCACCATGTGGTTACCGGGAATTGAATTCAGGACCTCTGGAAGAGCAGTCAGTGCTCTTAACCACTGAGCCATCTCTCTAGCCCTTAAAACTGACTTCTAAGCAATACAGATTTAGACTTTAGTAAAAACCTATATACACACTATTTTTCCACCTTGCCTAAAACTACAAATTAGCTGCACGTGGTGGGTGGCACACGCCTTTAGTACCCACACGTAGGGAGGGAGGTGTGAGTTCAAGTCCAGCCAGGGTGACACAGTGAGACCCTGTCTCAAAAACCAACCAACCAACCTACAAATTAAACTAAAATTCGGCTTTTAGAGGCAGCGTCTTCCTACATAGCTCAGGTTGACCTTGAACCTAGTGAATCTCCCTACCCTATCTCTCCCAAGTTCTGACATCACAGGCATGAGCCACCACACCTAGTTTCTATACAGTTTCCTCAAGACTCATAAATCAGAACGGTTGTTACTGAACAGAATCTGCCCCGGACGCCCAGCAACCAGAGCCACAGCACTCCCTGCCGCAGGGCGAGGCCTGGCTGTTTTTCACTGATGCTGGCTCACAATGGGCCTGTTGATTATCAAAGCAAAAGCAGTTCCCTAAGCTAGACAGTCTATTTTTAGAAAAGCTTTGGGTTGAAACAAGGGCTGGATGCTGTGTCTAGTACTTGCCAGTCCTTGGGAGGATGTGGAAACGATTTACCCTATCTGCTCAAGAAGTGAGGAGCCCCTATGTCTCCACCCCCACCCTGTCATGATTGATTGATTGATTGATTATAAAACAGCAGCCTTTGGCAGGCTAGACAGCTCAAGGGCAAAGGCCGTACTGCCAAGCCAGAAGACCTGTTACACTTAGCCCCTTGTGCACCACAAGGAAGGAGAGAGACAACACTTGGATTTCCAAAGATTTTAATAATCACCACATAAGCGGGCCACTGATCGGTCAGGGGTACAGGACAAGGACTAGGGAGCCTTGTTTCTCCTGGCAGCACCAAGTAGGGACAGGAACAGGGTTTATAAGCACGAAAATCACAAACATGTGTTGCCAAGCTACAGTTTTCACCAATCAGGAATCTAAGGTTAGGACTTTCCTTTCATGTTCCATCATTGTCAACTGACACAGAATATAAGCTTTTCAATCCAACCAGTCAGATTCCTTGGTTCTTTCTGATGTTAGGAACAGTCATAAAGTCTTAGAGAACTAATGACTATTTCTATGGTTTAGGGGAGAGTTTGGGTAGCCATGGCAAAGTTCTCAGCTCCCCTAGGGCCTGAGAATCTGAACTTTATTTTATCCTACAGGTAAAATGGAGTCTGAAGTCAAAATGGCAGTACTCAGGCCAAGGTGCTTCTGCCTGCTCCTTCAGACCTGTGTTTGATCCCTGGGGCTTACATGATGGAAGGAAAAGACTGATTCCTGCAAGTTGTCCTCTGACCTCTGCTCATGCACACACACACACACACACACACACACACACACACACACAAAATATAAAACAAACAACGCTAACGAAACGCTTGTAAATGTGTGCAGTACCCAAGGAGGCCAGAAGAGGGCGCTACATCTATGAAACTGAAGTTACAGACCTTTGTGGGCGTTGGCAATTGAACTTCCGTCTTCTGGAAGAGCCGCCAATGCTCTTAACCACTGAGACATCTCTCCACCTCCTGATTCAACATTTTAACTTTATAGCTTTTTGGAGTCTCGGGTTGGTCCATACATTGTTTAGCTTTGTATCCGCTTAGTTGAAGAATAGAATTTCTTATCAGAATGCAAATCTGATAGCACAATTAAAAAACAAGTCTTCCCACTGTTACAAAGGCCTTGGGCTTTGAGTCCCTTCCATCAGGTGCTGTTCTCCAAGCCTGAATTCTGAGTTTTTCCGCTGCAGTTCATTGGGAGGCTCAGTAGTTTCCTTTCTGGCCTCGCAGAGCACCAAGCCTAGCCTCTTCTACACACTTCCCTTTGGTTGTTTTTGAGACAAGGTCTCACGTACCTCCCAATGGTCTCTAGGTCACTATGTAGCTGAGGACGTCCTTGTACCCCTCCTGCCTTCAGCTCTAGTGCTAGGATTCCAGGAGGGTACCACCATATCAAGTTTATGTGGAGCTGGGGACCGAACCCTGGGCTTCAGGAATGCTAGGCAGACGCTCTGCCAGCTGAGCTACATCCTCAGCCCCTTCCCTTTTTGTTGGTGTTTCTGTGTAGCCCTGGCTGGCCTGAACTCACAGTGATCCACCTGTCTCTGCCTCCCGAGTGCTGGAACTAAAGGCGTGTACCACCATACCCAGCCCCTTTTCCTTTTTAAAGTGCCTTAATGTTCTTTTCAGAAGTTGGTGACTGTTTACTTTGCAGAATTAAAATTCTGCTTCCATGCTGTATTATTAGATCTGTATACCCAACATTAACTCTTTCCATGACAAACTTTTTTTTTTAAAGATTTATTCATTTATTATCTATACAGTGTTCTGCCTACACACCAGAAGAGGGCACCAGATCAAATCACAGATGGCTGTGAGCCACCATGTGGTTGCTGGGAATTGAACTCACGACCTCAGGAAGAACTGCCAGTGCTCTTAACCTCTGAGCCATCTCTCCAGCCCCCCATGACAAACTTTTAAGCAATGGGTTACATAGAACAAACTACTTTATTAGTAGAAGCGGTTTGGTTACCGGGGGAAAAATTTGCCTGAAAATAGTTTGCTCAAAGCCCTTTCAACACGGAATGAGCAAGTCCCTAACCTTCCTAATGCTGAGACTCTTTAACACAGCTCCTCATGTTGTGGTGACCCCCAACCATAAAGTTATTGTTACTACTTCATAACTGTAAGTTTGCTACTGTTATGAATCATAATGTAAACATCTGTGTTTTCTGAAGGTCTTAGGTGACCCCTGTGAAAGGGTCATTAAGGGAAGCCTTAGCTTGATGGAATCAGGCTGCAAGTCTCTATCCAGGATGGGAAAGCCAGGTTCCAATCCTCAGCCATTAGCAGTTTTCTTATCAGTAATCTTCTCAGGTAAAATCTAAAAATTTAGCACTGTCAAATAAGATGATGGATTTAAAAACATTATGCCGGGGCTGGAGAGTTGCCTCAGCGGTTAAGAGCACTGGCTGCTTTTCCAAAGGATCTGGATTCAATTCCCAGCTCCCACATGGTGGCTCACAACCATCTCTAGTGGGATCTGGCGCCCTCTTCTGGCATAAGGAGGTACATGCAGATGGAGCACTCATACACATAAATAAATAAATCTTTAAAAAAATAAATTATGCCACCAAAATGAGCAGAAATCTTAATCTTAACAACCAAATGAAACAATTAAAAATGGATAAAACAATAAAGGCCCTATTCCCCCCACCCCACCCCCTAGGCTCATATATTACATGAGCTGTTTGGAAGGATTAAGTGTGGTCTTATTGGAGAACGTATGTCACTGGGGGGTAGGCCTTGAGGTTTCAAAAGTCCACACCATGTCCTGTGTCTCTCTGATGCCTGGGGATCAGAGGTAGCTCTCAGTTACTTATCTGCTTATCTACTTCCTGTCAGGAGGTTAAAGGACTTTTTAAACTGTACACAGGGCCCCGATGAAATGTTTTCTTTTCTAAGAGTTGCCTTGCTCATGGTGTCTCTTTACAGCAAGTGAACAGTCACTAAAACAGCCTCTAATAGTCAAAGGAATAGATTATATCCAGAGAGCACGGGGCTGCATTTTCCTTGGTAAAGGGGTACGCTCCTGAGTCCAAGTCTGGCTCACACCAGAGTAACTTAGCTGCTGTTAGGGGTCATCCATCACTCAGGATGATGCCTGTAGTCAATGGCACAGAGGCAAGATTATTGGAAGCCATCTAAAGGGAGGTAAGCCGGCAGTACACTGGACTGACGGACATATTAGGCTACACTGTAGTAGTGACCGACAGCTACACAGACGAGTGAGGCAGAGGTTAAACTTGGTGGTACAACATGTTGTTGTTATCAAGACTTGGCCAGGCCTGAAAGGAGATGGAGTCCACAGCCACAGAAAGGACCAGGGAGAGGGAAGGGCATTTCAGACGAGAACAACAGAAAACAGATATTCAAGCCTACAGGAGGACACTCGAAACCACTGTGGGGGATGCACCAGAGAACCAGCGCCAGGTTAAGAGGACTGTTTCGAATCTGTGAGAAAAACTGCTCACCTTTCCTGGATGAAGTAATTCAAGATACAAGAACATTAAAGAAAATTAGCTTTATTTGTGTAATATAGAAAAGTTGATTGTAGTGTTAGTCTGTCAAATGTTCTCCACTCTGAAAGCTTTACAAGAGTATTTATACACACATATTAAAATAGAGTCCAGCACGTGGTTCCTGCTCCCATCAGTTCTCTCGATTCTGAGCACGCAGATTTGTCCTCTTCATTTGACATCATTAAGCATCTCTCGATTTGTCCCTGCAGGTTGTAAATGTCAACAGGAAGCTGCGTGGCTTCGACACAGTGATCGAGTCACACAGGACAATACTGAAGCGGCGGGAAAGTCAGTGATGGTGAACACAGCCCAAAATAGTTTCCAACCAATGTGACTTTATCATTAGATTTTTATATTAAAATACATTCTGTGTTAAAAAACATATTTGTATTTGCCGAAGTTCTAAATCTGTTGTACTAAATTTGACATTCATATAATCTATCGATGTAGACACGAATCTCCATTAAGCTCTCAATATGAATCATTTCCACGAATAAAAACAACAAAGTGGAACCGATGTAACAGAAAATCCATCTGAAGAACAGTAGGATGGAGACGTTCTGTTCTATATAAAAGCACTCTGTGTGCCCTCAGCATAAACTCCTTAAAAAACCACACAGCCTCAAGCATACGGGGAGGCTGAAACTGGCTATCTTAGTGTATGTTGGGGAATTCTACATCTGGGTCTTTTATTTATTTATTTATTTATTTTTGGTTTTTCAAGACAGGGTCTCTCTGTGTAGCCTTGGCTGTCCTGGAACTCACATTGCAGACCAGGCTGGCCTCGAACTCAGAGATCCACCTACCTCTGCCTCCCAAGTGCTGGGATCAAATGTGTGCACTGCCACTGCCCAGGTAGATCCAGTTCTTAAAGATCGTTCCAATCACTTATTTACTGTTGGCATTATTAATTGGCTTGTTTGTTAGTTAATTCCTTTTTGAGAGAAGTCTTATCATGTATCCTAGCTGGTCTGGAACTTGCTATGTAGACCGGGCTGGTGTAGAATTTGGTGATCTTCCTGCCTCGGTCTCCTCAGGTCCCTTCCCTGCTCTAATCACTGATGCTGCTTGAGAACTGCAATGACGTGTGATGCTATTACAGAATGCGGCAGGATTTTACGTTAGCAATTGGGATGCAGTGTGAGTTCAGAGACTTCACAGCACACTGACGTCTGTCAGAGTCGAACACACAGACCCTCAGAGGAAATCCCGTCATTCTCAAAGCAGTGGATTACTTAGTAAATTGGGATCTTTGGCAGTTTCTTGAAATGCCTGGCAAGAATTCTGACAGTTCCATGGTCTTAGTAAAAGGAAGCAAGACAAAAGCGAAATGAGCAAGAATGTGAAGTTTTCAATCACTCCTGAAAGTAGAACAGTCAACTGGATCTCCACTGCACTTGGGTCTCAAGTTTCACTTCTGTCCCCAAGGCAAGGAGACAACCAAGGGTTACATCTGGTGCCCAGTGTCCCAGAGGAGTAGCATCACAGGAAATTCGTCTTTAATTGGATGCTTGAGTTCCTGCCCAGGTTCTTGGCATGTTTAGAAGGCGCCTCCACTCTGACACTTTCCTGATTGCCCTTTACGGCAGCCTCCAGCCGGGCTTTCAAGGCTGGGGAAGAAGCCATGACATTCCTGAACACCGAGGAATACCGAGGCCCGATCTGCATGAGGTTTTGCAGAGCAGAGTCATGGAGATTTCTCATAACTGAAGTTGCTGACCCCAGAGCGTTCTCATCCAAAAGGAAGGAGATGAGGACTGGCAGAAGGCAGGCTACCAGCTGAGAGCCTGGGGGTGAGAGAGGGCAGAGTTCAGGGAGGTTAGTGAGCTTCAAGTACATTCTTCACATTATATTACCTGTAGCTGGGATTATCATCATACCTACTTAGTGTGTGCATGCATGCGTGCGTGCGTGTGTGTGTGTGTGTGTGTGTGTGTGTGTGTGTGTGTGTGTATTTGTGTTTAGAGCACATGCAGGTGGAGGCCAGAGCTCACCATGTAGGCTAGGCTGGCCAAGAAGCCCCAGCAATCACCTGTTTCTGATTCTTTGGCACTGGGATTAAAAGCATCCTTCACCAACATACCACCCAGCCTTTTCCTTTTTTTTTTAGGACTAGCCTGGCCCCAAATTCACCAATCATGACATTAAAACTTATCTTATCTAGACTACCTCCTGAGTGCTGGGATTACTGGGCTGTGATGACTGAAGCCAGGTCCTCATGCTGGCAAGGCAAGAACGTTAATGACTGAGCTCTCTTCTCTCCAGCTCTCTTCTTTTTTTTTTTTTGGTTTTTTCGAGACAGGTTTTCTCTGTGTAGTTTTGCGCCTTTCCTGGAACTCCCTCTGTAGTCCAGGCTGGCCTCAAACTCACAGAGATCCTCCTGCCTCTGTCTCCCAAGTGCTGGGATTAAAAGCGGGCGCCACTACCACCCGGCTCCAGCTCTTTTCTTAAAACATTAAATTGAAAAACTGAACAATCTCATATATGTCTCGTACATTCACATCATTTCTCCCTCCTCCTCTTAGCCCCTCCCAGGTCCCCAACTCTCTTTCAAATTCATGACGTCTTTTTTTTTAATTGTTTTGTGTGTATACATACAAAAACAAATACCGCCTGCTGAGTCCACTGAATGCTCCTATGTCTACGATTTTAGGGCTGACCACTGCTTAGGATAACACTTGGGGCTGCTCTCTAGGGAGACCGAGTGCACTCTCTCAGCACTTGTAAGGTGCCTGTAGCTCTCCGTCTAGAATTGGGCCTCATGACATTCTCCTGCCTCTTTTTCTCTTTTAAGACAGTCTCACCCTGTAGCCCGGGTTAGTCTCAGACTCATGGTGGTCCTCCTGTCTCCACTTCAAGCGTGCTGGAATTGCAGCAGAGTGCCACCATACTTTTTGTTCGTTTGTTGTCTTTGAGACAAGGCCCTGCACACCCTGCCCAGCACTTGAGAAACCAGCCTTTGGAGGACAGCATTGCGGCCTCTCTGAACCGACACAGCCTGATGGCAGACACTGGGGAGGGGCTGGGACCCAGCACTGACACTCACGGTGCTGTTCATCAGCAATGGTGACCAACGCTTCCAAGACCTTTATTCCTTCCTGAAAGACCTGCAGCTCGGCCGTGTCTTCGGGCTTTCTCTTGTCTATTTCCTGCAGTCTCCCCACAATGGAAGACGCTAAAGAATAAATGTACGGGTAGGAGACGGCCGGATTTGGATACTGAAAAATGGAATGTAGGAGCTGATAGGTCTTCATCTGGACCTGATGAGGTAAGACAAGAATAAACTGCACATTAAAGAAACACAGAGAACAAATGCTCTTGCAAACTTTTTATATTCAGTCCCCTTTTCTTAGGTTTTGGAAGTCCTCCTGCCGACAGGTAGCAGACAGCAGCAGTGGTTGTAACAGTGTGGAGAGGCACTGTAGGGAACGCAGCCGTGGATGGTCACTTTCCCTCCAGCCCATTCTCCTTCTCTCGGTCCCTCTCTCTAATGTGTAAAACTAGCCGTGACGTTAACCGGCCCCCAACAACCTAAACCAACAAAATCGAGACAAATTTGAACTTCATTTGTTGTTTTCAGAAAATGTTTTACACCGAAATTCTACACATTTGCTATCCACATGTCACGGTCTCAAGGTTTCAAGGACTCCACCTGGCCCACACTAAGAAGGTGTGGCCACACCTGTCATAGTCACCACTTGGAGCTGCTACACACTTGTGCAGGCAGCCACGGCAACCCGACCAAAGGATAAAGGAGACGAGTATACACCTCATCCAGACATGGCCTCTTCAAACTGTGATAGTATTTTAAGCATTGGTAATTTTTTTTTCCCTCGAGAAAATCTGGTTCCTCTATCTTTGGGAGTAAGAAATGTTTCTGAGTATGGGCTCCAAACTAATTTTATATCACATGAAAAAAGAAGCATTTAATCTAATCTATCATTCTTTATTTTTTTAAAAGAAAATCTACAAATTATCCTAAAAACCCCTTGTGCTGTAGCCATATGAATGACTGTTTTTAATTATGTGTATGTGCATGCTTCAGTGTGTGGATATGGGCACATGAGGGAAGTGTCCATGACGGCCAGAAGAGGGCGTCAGACCTCTGGGAGTGACAAATGGCTGTAAACCATCAATGTGAGTGTTGGACACTGAACTCTGGTCCTCTGGAAGGGCAGGGAGTGCTGCTACTAGCTGCTAAGGCATCTCTCCTTGTTTGGACAGTTTTCACTCCGTAGTCCTGGCTGGCCTGAATCACCCTGTGTAGATGGGATTGACCTCGGACCCACGGGCATTCCTCCTACCTTTGCGTCCCCACTGCTGGGATCACAGGTGTGGCCACCACTTCCAGCAAGTTACACCAATTTTTTGTTTGTTTGTGTTTGTTTTGTGTTCTTTTTCAAGACAGGGTCCCTCTGTGTAGCCCTGACTATCCTGGAACTCGCTCTGTAGATCAGGCTAGCTTTGAACTCACAGAGATCCGCCGGGCTCTGCCTCCCGAGTGCTGGGATTAAAGGCGTGCGCCACCACCGCCCGGCTCCTTTTTGTTTGAGACAGAGTCTCATGTAGCTTAGGCTGGCCTTAAACTCACTCTGATATTTGCCTCTAGTCCCTAGTGCTGGGATTGCAAGCCTCACGACCATGCTAGATTTCATTAGCGCTGGGGAGCAAACCCAGGGCCTCTGTACGCTAGGCATGTACATACGTACCTGCTCAACCACAACCCCGTCCCTGGATACTTTTTGTAGGAGCAAGCAAAATCACAAAGCACAGTGTATGTATGACAATCATAAAGACAAAGGTCTGAGCTGAGGTCTAAACAAATTCCTACTGCAAAGAGCTCTCCACTAAAAGACATTTACCACAGGGTCTTTGCTCTCCAGGGCAGCCTTAAACTTCTCAATGCAGCGCTGCTGAAGGCAGGGGATGGTCGTCACTTCTGGACTGGTGGACAAAATAAATACTGTGACGGCCGTGAGCAGACTGACTTCATCAAGTTCTTGATGTGTTCCATCAACTGAAGAGAAATGGTCAGTAGAAGGGTTATTTTTACTGCTGCATCTCTCTGCATGAAGTCTGTTCGTTCGTTCTCTCTCTCTCTCTCTCTCTCTCTCTCTCTCTCTCGTTTTTTTGAGACAGGCTGGCCTTGAACTCACAGAGATCTGCCTCTGCCTCCCAGAGTGCTGGCATTAGAGGCGTGCACCACCACCGCCCAGCTGTGAAGCTCTCTTTAGTTTGGTTAGCAATGTTTTTGCTCCCCGCTACACACAAGCCGACTCTTAAGAACCACTGAGGGCGCCGGGCGGTGGTGGCGCACGCCTTTAATCCCAGCACTCGGGAGGCAGAGCCCGGCGGATCTCTGTGAGTTCGAGGCCAGCCTGGGCTACCAAGTGAGTTCCAGGAAAGGCACAAAGCTACACAGAGAAACCCTGTCTTGAAAAACCAAA
>CABHPR010153339.1:25507-36987 GCA_902168415.1 Peromyscus melanophrys
GTGTGTGTGTGTGTGTGTGTGTGTGTGTGTGTGTGTGTGTGTGTGTGCAGGTGACATGTAGTCACACTCATGTAGTCAAGGCTGGCCTTGGACTTGTGTTGAATTCTTGGTCCTCCTGTCTCTACCTCCCAAGTGATGGGATTACAAGTACATGCTACCACACTCGACTTTTTAGTGGCTGAAGAGATGGCTTAGTGGTTAATGAACACTTGCTGCTCTTCCAGAGGACCTGAGTTTGATTCCCAGCATCTACATGGTAGCTCACAAGTGACTATATCTCAAGTTTCAGGGGCTATGACACCTGGCTTCTATGGGCATGGAGCATGTAAGTAGTGGGCAGATATACATGCAAGCAAACACCATACAAATAGAATAAAATAATAATTTTAAACTAAAAAAGTGTGCGTGTGTGCTCGTGTGCACGCAGGTGTCTACAGAGTCCAGAAGAGGACGTTGGATCTTTGGAGATGGAGTTACAGGTGATTGTGAGTAGCCTGAAGTCGGTTCTGGGAACTGAACTCAGGTCCTCTGAGAGAGCAGCAACAATTCTTAACTGTGGAGTCTCCAGATTTTCCTTTTAAAAAGTCACTGAACATACATTTTTTGAAACCTGCAACTTTTGGGAACAACTTAATGAAAACATGCCAGCATATTCCTATTTTTTAAACGCATATAGCAGGAAATTCAGAACATCTATCTGTAGAAGCCTCGTCTTCTAAACCCTGTGGGGCAGCTGGAGAGACTGCTCAGAGGTTAAGTGCACATACAGCTCTTTCAGGGGACCCGAGTTCAGCTCCCAGCATCCACACTGGCAGCTCCACGGAACCAAAGCCTCCTTCTGGCCTCAGCGGGCACCTACACTCACATGCACGTACAGACACAGTAGGCACACATGTCTACATATAAAACAAACAGAACCACGGAGAGCTGGATGTGGCGGCACACTTCCCTAATCTCAGACTTAGGAGTGAGGAGAAGTTCCAGGCCAGCCTGGGCTACATTCTGAGATCCTGCCACAAAACAAGCCCCCTCGCCCACCAATCAAACACAACTTTTGTAGAAAGAAAGGGACTAAACTTCTCTTGTAAATTCTGTAACGGATCAACTTGACGGTGCAGCCAACCTGTGACAGGACTCTAGACTTGTATAACACAATTTGTAATATTTTAGTTTCACTAGCGATGTCACCAACAAGCAGCAAAGATGAGGGGACAGTCCCCAGGAGAAGGCAGGCGGTAAGGCACAACTCAAGGATAAGCCCGCTGGCACTGTTAAGCTCTTTGAAAAGCTGACCTAAAATCAGATGGAACCGGTCAGTGTAGACATCCTCCGGGGACTTCACTGCAGCCCCAGACGATGATGAGCCCTGACACATGGAAGTCGGCGTTACAGGCCTTGAGAGATTGGCAGCTTCTTCTTCCGGGTCAGCGAAGCCTGTGCTGGTGAGCCACAGTGCAGCAGCATGGAGGGTGAGCGCCCAGGAGCTGTGGTAATGCAGCTTGGCGTGGTCGCTAGTCTCTGCTGTGTAGAAAGCACCACCTACCAGAGGAGGAAGCAGTCAGTAGGAACTGCAGACACCACCTTCCAGAAGTAAAGACTGTTGCTAGCCTCTGCTGTTCAGAAAGTGCATCTAGAACCCTTCCAGGCAGCCCCTGAGGCACAACCCCCCACTCCCCCAGGCAAGTGCTTTCCGATGTTATCAGGGGCTGCACAACCCCCCACTCCCCCAGGCAAGTGCTTTCCGATGTTATCAGCCCAGCTGAGCTCTCTCTGTTCTTGGGCTTGACATACATGAACCCTCTCGACAGTCTGTTCATGACTCATCTCACTGTGCCCCACGTTTCTGGACCCTTTGTTCATGTTGCTAAATTGCTTAGTTCTGTTGCTAATGTTTGACTTCTGGCATTATAGCTGTTGGGTCCCAGGGCTGATTAAAGGTAACTTCATAAAATTGCTGTGGGATGTCTTCCTGTATGCTGTGAATATGTGCTGCTCTGATTGGTTGATAAGTAAAGCTGCACGGGCCTATGGCAAGGCAGCTTAGAGGCAGGCAGGAAATTCAAGAGAGAGACAGGAAGAAGAAAGGAAAGAGGAGAGAGACACTGAGAGCCACCCTCAGCCACCAGGAGAAGCAAGATATAAGAGAATAGGTAATGCCATGAAGCCATGTGACAAAACACAGATAAATAGAAATGGGTTAATTTAAGATATAAGAGCTAGTTAGCAAGAGGCCTGCTATAGGCATACAGTTTGTAAATAATATATGTCTCTGAATGATTACTTTATAAGCAGCTGCAGGACTGCGGGGGCCGGTGGGACTGGAAGAACCACCCGGCTCCACTAGATTGGCAGAGTGAAACAGTATGTTAAGTTGGAGAGCGTGAAAAAACACACTGGTGGGCACATAAGGTATTAAGGCTACTCTGGAGAGGTATTTCGAAGTACCCTATCTTGTGAGGACAGATGACTATGACCTGGGGAATTAAATATTTCTGGTTCTTTTTTTTTTTTTTTTTTTGGTTTTTCGAGACAGGGTTTCTCTGTGTAGCTTTGTGCCTTTCCTGGAGCTCACTTGGTAGCCCAGGCTGGCCTCGAACTCACAGAGATCCACCTGCCTCTGCCTCCCGAGTGCTAGGATTAAAGGCGTGCGCCACCAACGCCCGGCCTATTTCTGGTTCTTAAGAAAAAAGAACACAGCTGGGCATGGTGGCACATGCCTTTAATCCCAGGCAGAGGCAGGCGGATCTGTGAGTTCAAGGCCAGCATAGTCTACAGAGTGAGTTCCAGGACAGCCAGGGGTGTTACACAGAGAAACTCTGTCTCGAAAAACAAAAATGAGACAAGAAAATTTCTGGTTGTCTACATTAATGCAACTCTTAGCTGCTTATCCCATGAATAAAAATTGTTCTGGGGGAAAATGTTTCCGATAAACATCACATACTAACATACTACAGGAGAAATCTTGGACTAGAAGTCACTGTCACTCTAGAAATTATTAACTTATTTTTCCTCCTTACCTTCAACAGGAAGCTGGGAGGCAAATTCTGCAGGCAAAGTTAAGAGAGCAAAATCCTGAAGTGCAGCAAGCCAGAGTCTGCTTAGTGTGCCCAGGTCTGCGCAGACTAAGTCAAGAAGACCATCAGTTGGAGGGGACCGACTTCTCACACTGTCTTCTGAATTAACAGTAGTCTTCAAAGTTTGTTTGTGATTTTTATGTCTTTGCACAGCAATTATGTAGACCTGTTAAAAGTTTATAATTAGAAGGGAAATCTTGTGTCTGATGAAACATACAATGTTTTTATGCTTCCTTGAAGACACGGGCTTGCCTTTGAGAACATCCAACTTGAAATGCACTGTGGTATCAAGAGGGCATGTAGGGTTGAAGAGATGGCTCAGCGGATAAGAGTACCTGCTGCTCTTCTAGAGGATCTGAGTTCAATCCCCAACACTCACATCAAGTGGCTCTCCACTGCCTGTAACTCAAGCAGCGGCGGTGGTGTGACTGTGTAGATCCCATGCCCTCTTCTGGCATCTACACCACCCACACATGCATGCACAGCACACACTCAAAAGACACACAACACAAAACTAGTTAAAAATAAAGTGTTAAAAATTATTAAAAAAAAAAAAGAAGGCATGTATGTATAAACACATACAGATTGTAGAAAGATAAAAAAAATCATCTCTGGGGAAGAAGAGTCGGCTTAGCAATTAAGAGTACTAGCTGCTTACGCGGGCGTTGGTGGCGCACGCCTTTAATCCCAGCACTCGGGAGGCAGAGCCAGGCGGATCTCCGTGAGTTCAAGGCCAGCCTGGGCTACCAAATGAGTTCCAGGAAAGGCGCAAAGCTACACAAAGAAACCCTGTCTCGAAAAACCAAAAAAAAAAAAAAAAGGAGTACTAGCTGCTTGCAGGGGACCTAGGTTCAATTCCTAGCACCTACATGGTTGCAAGCTACCATCTGTAACTCAAGTTCCAGGGAATGGGATACCCTATTCTGACCTCCACAGGCACCAGGCACACATGCAGTGCAAATATATGCAGGCAGACATTCATACACATAAAATAATAAAATAAATAAAACAAAAACAAAAACAAAACAAAACAAAAAACCTCCCCTGAGCTGTCTCGGAGATAATAAATACTGGGAAACATCTTGCCACTCTGCACTTCAACAGCCATGGCAGCTGCGAACAGCAGCACTCTGGGATAACCTAATAATCCACCTCACCACGTGGCTGCAGACAGCTCTTTCTCAACTGAACTGCGGGTACCGAAAATATGCTTAGTAGAATTACCACTAAACCACTATAAAAAGGTTTACTTAAACAGACTCATGGACTAAAGAATAACTTTAGTCCTGTAACTCTAAAACCTAAGAGCCAACTTTGAAACAAAACAAAACAAAACTCTGAAATATGTATGTTGTGTTAAGCTAAGATAATGGCAAAACTGGACAAATTTAATTCAGTTTTTATACACAGCACAGCATGAATACTCAAATACTTTACTCTAGATATGCTTGATTATAAGGTCCCTGTTATTGCCCCTGACTTCTCAGACAGATGAGTAGAACACACACTGCATTACTTTCAGCCCTAGTTTTGACTCTAAATGTATCTGGCTCCAGGAATTTCAGACAGGGATTAGGGGCCTCTATTACACAGAATATGTTGATCAGTCATTATCCGAGGAAAAACTAAGAGAAGGTTTAATGAAAAACAAGGAGATTTAAATTACAAATAACACCATGTGAATAGAAAGTTTTATTTGAAAATGATTTTTTGTTTGTTTGTGGTTTTTTTTTTTTTTTTTTTTGTCTTTTCAAGATAGGGTTCTCTGTGTAGCTCTGGCTGTCCTGGAACTCACTCTGTAGACCAGGCTGGCCTCAAATTCATAGAGATCCACCTGCCTCTGCCTCCAGAGTGCTGGGATTAAAGGTGTGTGCCCATCACTGCCCAGCTTTATATAGCTTCTTTAATTCATAACTGCTCCTGCTCGACTCTCTAGACTGCTTGTCCAAAGTCAATTCAAATTACCACTTAGCACTGTGGCACAGCTGGTCTCAGCATCCGAGAGGTGAGGAGAGAGAATCACAACTTCACTGCCAGCCTCAGCTAATGGAAGGACCTTGCCTCAAAAACAACAACAACAACACCCCAACCAAATAACAACCAAGGTTAGGATATGGCTCAGAGTTACAGGCCTTCCCTACCATGTCTGGTTCAATCAAGGACCTGGGTTCAATCCTTGGCAAACACATGCAGACTAACAAAAACCCTGCCAACAAGACTTCCGTATAATTTTATTTTACAGCCTACCGTGTTTCCGGTGTCTAATGGCTTCCATAATTCCCATATCAATGAAGAGCACTGACCTCTGCCCAGGCTTTCAGCACGGCCAAGATCTCCATGGTAGAAGCACTTTCATTATACAGGTGACTGAGAGCCTCCTTTCCAGCCTGGATCTTTGTTAGTGATGAGACAAGCAGCTGATGAACTCTGCGGAGGTCACCGAGGTCACTTACAACTCCACTTGCTATCCAGGCACTGCAAACCTGGTTTTGAGAAAACCAAAAATTAGATGGAAAAATTCTGTAGTTCTTTGTGAGTTTAGTAGAGCCCACCCAAATCTTAGGAATCTAGCCACGGAAATAATTGTTTTTAAAAAAATGTTAAATGATTTATTTATTTTTATTTTATGTGCATTGGTGTTTCGTCTGCATGCATGTCTGTGTGAGGATGTCAGATCCCCTGGAACTGGAGTTACAGACAGTTGTGAACTGCCATGTGGGTGGTGGGAACTGAACCCAGGTCTTCTGGAAGAGCAGCCAGTGCTCTTAACCTGAGCCATCTCTCTAGCCCAGAAATAATTTTTCTTTTTTTAACCAGGAAACCTAATAGAATGCAGCAGACAAAGAATTAAAAGCCAGAACTTCAAAAATGAACAGAGACTAAGGCTGAAGCAATAAAACAGTGTTCTTTAGTGTGTAAGAGGAAGAGTTAAACTGTGAGTCCATAACCGTAAACTTCTGGATAAATGTTTGAAATAACATTCTAATCTGAGTGTCTTATTTCATTATTTAAAATTAAGAGACTGTGTGGCCAACTGTGTGGTTAGTTAAAAGACCCAGACTTAACATTTAGAACCCCATGAAGCTGGGTGTGGTGGTACAGGCCTTTAGTCTCAGTGCTCAGGAGGCAGAGGCAGGTGGATCTTTGGGAGGCCAGTCTCGTCTACATAGCAAGTTCCAGGTCATCCAGAACTATACGGTGAGACCCTGTCTCAAAACAAAACAAGACAAAACAAAACAAAACACTCCAAGGAAGGTTTTATTTTGTTTTGCAGTGCTGGGGGCTGCACCTGGAATCTCCGTATACCAGGCAAGTGGTTTTTACTGAGCTACAGTCCCAGTCTCTAAGAAAGATTTTGATCCTCCTAATAAGTTTATTTTATCTAAAACACAAATCAAAGCCACCAGCACAGAGCACCACTCCCATTTCGCAATGCAGGGCTTCCAGTGGCTTCCGCCCCCAGCCCAGCAGGGAGGCGGAGGCAGAGGAGCGGAGCTCCAGGACAGACTTGGCTAGTTTAGGCCAGCCAGGGCCACAGCAGGTCCAGTCCCTGAAAACCAAAGGGGAAGCTGGAGGCGGCAGGAGACGCCTTTAACGTCAGCACTGGGGAGGCAGAGGCAGGAGGATCTCTGAGAGTTTGAGGCCAGGCTGACCCACACAGTGAGACCAGGTCAGGCAGGGCTGCAGAGTGAGACCCTGTTTCTAAACTAACCAACCAACAAACCCATCACAAGACTAAACCAAAGGCTGTAAAATATGCAATGCCTTACGTTTACTAAACTTTTAGGGACTCTGTACTTTTCCACATCCCATGGTAGCTCTCTTTCTAGAGAAGAATACTTTTGCCCTTGTCCATATACAGCTGGCCTCTGACCTCCTATTTTTAAACTTTATTATTTGCAAAGGCAGTAAGTTAGGAAAAGCTGTACTTTCTACTGACACGGAGTCCAAATCCACTCTTGTGATTCTGGGAGGAGGCAGAAAGCCACAGTCCTACTCAGGCACACCATCACAAGGGAGCAACTCCGCTGCTATGGTGCCCAGGAGCAATGGCTGGTACTGGAGCACCACGTGTATCTTCTACTTATAACAGATTATTGACACAGAATCCTATGCTTTTGTTGTTGTTTTTCAAGAAAGGGTTTCTCTGTGTAACAGCTCTTTCTGGTTGTCTGGGAACTCACTCTGTAGACCAGGCTGGCCTTGAACTCACAGAGATCTGCCTGCCTCTGCCTCCTGAGTGCTGGGATTAAAGTTGTGTGCTACCATTGCCCAGCACAGAACCCCATTTTTAGTAGAGAAGAACAGCTATTCATTCATCCATTCATTTTGGGTTTTTCAAGACAGGGTTTCTCTGTGTCACTTTAGAACCTGTCCTCCCTGAGCACTGGGATTAAGGGTGTGCGCCACCTCCTGGCCTCCATCTATTTATCTACATCTTGTCTCATTTGCTAAGATTTCAGGTGGTTTATGGCAAGAACACTCATACAAAGAGATGCTAAGTCAGGGACTTCGGACAAAAGTTCCTTATACACAGTTCTCTTGATACTGATGGTACTCAAAACAGTTCCAAAGTTCTACGAGGTAAAAACACGGTGAATGCTGGGAAGGCTTCTCAGCGACATAGCACACACTTTAGGTGGCATGCATGAGGCCCTGCACTCAACTGCAGCACCAGACGCCCTTTACAACAATGAAAAGAAGAGGGAAGATGAAAGAACCGGTGCAAGCCAGGTCTCTGCATCATGTTTATAACTTTGCTCCAGGTCACCCACTGGGCGGGCCACTGAGTGCCGCCAATGCATTCCAAGGACACCTCCGGGCTGTTTCCAAATGCATCACACAGCTCTTAGACATGTAAAACATGCTTCACTTCGCTTGAAATGCCAACCTGTGCTCTCCTGGCACACCATTTTTAGTCAATCAAAGTCTAAAGTTTGGTAACTCATAATGCTGCTGATAATGTGGGAAAACAGGTATTTGCATACATTGCTGGTGTGAGTTTTAGCTGGCAAATTCCTCTAATATATCCCTTTTCTGACCCACCAATTCAGTGTATTCAGTGAAAGGACCTATGCAGGATGACTCGCTGTGGCAGTATTTTTATTTTATTTTATTTTATTTTTTGGTTTTTCAAGACAGGCTGTCCTAAAACAGGCTGGCCTCGAATCAGAGTTAGATCTGCCTGCCTCCCTAGTGCTGGGATTAAAGGCGTATGTCACCACACTCAGTTGTGGCCGTATTTGTAAAGGGGACAGAAGAAACACTGACAAGCCCATCAGTATAAACTGTTTTAGTAAACGTGACTCTCCCAGCCTGGGACACCAGGCAGCTATGGTTAAGAAGCAGGCTGTTTCCCAAACGTCAGAAGGAAAGGAAAAGGGTGTGCTGACATGACCGTGAGACTGTAAGAAGAACCTTGAGAACAGAGCTCAGGATGTAGCCCAGGCTGGCTTTGGCTCATGCAAGCTTCCTGCCTCAGTCTCCCCAGTGCCTGGCTGCCCAGGTCGTCTCTTAAGCTTTGCCTTTGGATCCACTTACCTGACACGCTCTGGCAGTTATGTTGGGCGGTGTCTCTGAAGTGAAGGCTGGCCTAAGAGCTGCTCCAACCTGACAAGGAATCACACGGTACGTCAAACATCAACAAGGGAGCACTGCTTTAACGTTATGGAAATCATCCACTAAGGACAGGTCTCACGGCCCACTAAGTCTGTCTGTCCTGTATGGCAGCACACTTCTGCCTCCAGGGAAGAGCCCCACCCCCAGAACTCTCAGTCTGTGGAGTTGCTGTGGAGCTAGTAACTGGCTCCAGAGAACCACATCTCTCAAGACTTTTGCTGGAGAGGGGCTGTTTGTTTCTCTGTAAAGACCTGAGTGTGGGAAGAATCATCTTGTTACCAATCAGAGAGGTGTGTGTGTGGGGGCTGGCGCTCAGAGGAACCCCCATTTTCTTGCCCAACTGTGTTTCTTGCACCTGCAGTTCTATGAGGGCAGAAACAAAGAGCTCGGCCTGGCCAAGCTGTTATAGTGTCTGTTCCAATACGGGATTTCCGTGCGCTTCACCCCTCCTTCGGCTACATCCCCATGCACACACTGGCTCTGCGTGCTGGGAAGAGGCGATGGAGCTGGCCAACCAACTAGAGAACTGTTCTAGAGGCCTCCTATTTCCATCCATCACGAACTGCCTGCCAATCAACAGACAGGTCACAAGATGGTTCTACTTCATCCTTGGACTGTTAAACACAGAAAGACCATAAAACTGAGTCCTTCCCTAAATCTAGAGAACATCCTGAAGGAGGTCACATGTAGCACTCTAATCTAGGAGCAGTGAGGGTAAAGCATGTATGTAGCCTGATTATTGCTGCTGTACATTAAAAGGTTTTAATTATAAAATCAACCTGGAGGGTATAGTTACTGTTTTAACATAGGATGCTGCTTTTACTCAGAGCTTTATAAAATGCTAGCTATCAGATCTGTCCTACAAATGCGTGTACTTTCTGTGCACAGACGGTAAGGGCCATGGATCAGAAGAGAGAGTCTCTGTGAACTAACAGGTGACAGTCACGACTTCATAGCCTTTACCAGTGGTGTTTAACAGTAACACCAGAATTCTAGCAGATAATGCTTACATTGGCTTGATACTGTTCCAGAATAACATGACCTGGAAACTCTGGCTCTGGGATATCTGCAAATCGTCGAATAACAACCAAGAGTGTGTCAAGGCCAGAGAGACGGAGCTGGTCACTATGGTCTGTGGCAGCCATAAAAGCCATGCGAATTAAGTCAGCAAGATGAAGCACCAAGAAATCATCTAGAAGATGGAAAATATGTACTATCATGAAAAAGAATAGGCTGAAATTAAAATTCATGTTATGTGATAAGTTTCTCTCTGTATTTCACAGCCCACACTTCCTTTTAGGCCCTCCTGATTTGACTTACTGCTCTGTTCCATCTTGTTAATAAAATAGACTTTCAGGCTCAGTTTAATGCACACGCAAATATACACAAGCCATCTGAAAGGAAACAACTCTATATACAGCTCCTGAAAAGCCCAAAGCAGAATAAGGCTCTTTAGAACGAGGGCTAGCAGTGTCTTCCTAACACTTGGTCCAGACTGTCTGAGAAAAGCACACTAATTGTACTTCGCAGAGCTTGGGCTGTGACGAACTCGGCAGTAATTTATTCTCCTTATGTCAAGTTGGTGACAGGGGACTTAAAAAAGTTCCATGTGGCTCTTTATATGGATTATGGTTTTTTTCACGTCTTGTCAAACACAAAAATATATAAAAACAACTCTAGCTACAGAAATGGAAAATGTTAATTCCTTTCATTCCTAAAACATACTCTTGCTATAAAAATTCTGAGGAGAGAGAGAAGAAAACCATTTAGCAGTGCTGCAGTAGTGCTTAGGAAATCAGCGTTGACCTAGAAAACACATAACAAAGTCAGTGCTGGCTAGAGTACACAGTGAAACTACCACATCTTAGGAAAAGCCAACTACAACCTTGATTTGTAGTATGGAGTCCGGGAGACAGTGAATGGCACACTGATTTTGTATCCTGAGTGTCTTAAATGATATTCATCCCAAACACGTATCAAAATAACTTGAAAACTATTAAACACCACGTATATTCAGACTGGCAATCCCAACGTTTTGATTTAAAAATTTTTTTAAATTACATTTACTAATAGGTGTGTGTGCACGTGCACCTGTGTGCCACACTGTGTACAAGCACCAGGGTGTGTACAAGCACCAGGGACTGGCTCTTCTCTTCTACCTTACAGGTTCCAGGAACTGAACCCGTAACATTTTATTATTTAACACCCATTGTGTACACTGCAAGGAGGTGGTGGGCTTGTCCAAATACAAGAAGGCCTGTCAACGCTGTAGCTTATTCAAAAGGAAAAGCACAGCAGTCAGCGCTCGGCGGTCACCCTTCGGCTGTCCCTCCCGGGCCACTTACTTCTTGAATCCCGTCTCTTCAGTTCTTGTGCTAAAGCAATGTCAAAGTGGGCGCTGTTTGCATTTTCGCACTGGGTGATTATTCTGCAGACACAGTCAGCAGCAAAGACTCTGGTGGCCCATCGGGGGTTACTGAACGGGTGCGGTTTTCCGTCACTTCTGCTGGTCAAGACGGAGGCATCATCTCCTCTGTCTCCATCCTCCTCTTGCATTGGATCCACGCAAGTCACAGCTGTAAAATCTTTATCAAGGGGAACATACGCAGTTACACTTAACTGAAAGACACAGCTATTAAAGAACACAAAACACAACTCCAAATGCAGACTAGCATCACTATTAATCAGTCATACACCTTTATAACAGAAAATAATTAGGTCTCCTAACAACTGGCAACAGTATTAGTTGTCACTTGATCTCCAAAACAACAACAACAACAACAACAA
>CABHPR010153340.1:1493-19755 GCA_902168415.1 Peromyscus melanophrys
GTGTGTGTGTGTGTGTGTGTGTGTGTGTGTGTGTGTGTGTGTGTGTGGTGAGAGACAGACAGACAGACAGATCTGCAGTGCCCAGTATAGTGTTTTGGCCATCCTCATAGCCCAATGGGATGCATGTAAACAGGTGACCAATACACCAAGCAGAAGCAGATGGTCTAGGTCAATGAAGAAGCAAGGGCTCTGACCAGAAAAGATACAGAAACATAAAGCCTTGAGGTTTCCAAACCTTCCTTAGTAACCACTCAGATGTGACAGATTTCACACAGGTGATGAGAGCTGGGATCCCACCATTACTTGGAAAACAAGGGCCCTGCCCTCATGGGTCTTTATTTAGGCAAGTTGTAAATGAGAAAACAGACACATGCCTTGAATTCAGGTCATGCTGCATCCTTATGGCCTTCTCTTGATCAAACTCAAGCTATAATTAAAGATGAGAGACTGGGAAACCCACCAGCTGGGCTGCCAACTCATTTGGAATTCAGAGTGTCATTATTTGACAATTAAGGAATTTAGATTTTTATTTCTATAGTTTCCAATTTAACTGAAAAGACACCTTAGTAGTTGTTTGGGTGTGAAAGTACCCTGCCCCAAGAGTGTGTTAGAAACTTAATTCTCCTGTAACAGTATGAGAGGCAAGACCAGAAGAGAGACACTTAGGTCTTGAGGGATCCCCTGATGGTAGATTAATGAGGATAAGCACCTTTGTCTCTTGCACATGCTCTCTGGCTATGGGATGACTCCCACTGTGTCACAGTGCACAAGGGCATTGCCAGATACAGGCCTTCTGTCTTGGACTTCTCCACCTCCAGAAACAATAAGCTTCTACTGTCCATGTAGACAGGGCTGTGATATTCCATTGTATCAGCACCGAGTGGACTAACAGAGAAGCACACGTGCACATGCATGCATGCACGCACGCACGCACACACACACACACACACACACACACACACACACTCCACAAGTATATAAGGTATATAATTCAAAGATTTACTCTCAGGTCCTATCTTTTATATGCAAATACTAACACCTCCAGAGCTGCACCACAGGCCACATCAAGCAGAGATTTCCATTGCTATGATGAAACACTTGATAAAAAATCAAAGGGTGCAAAGGTTGACTTATTTATGGTTTCTGAGGTTCCAGTCCACCGGGTGCACAGTAGAGAAAGCCCAATCTCATAACAGCAAAGAAGCCATCAGGGACCTTCAAGTGCATATCCCTAACACCCTAACTTCCTCCCATCAAGTCCCATTTCTGGAAAGATCCACCACCTCTCAAGAGCACCACAGGTTGGTGACCAAGCTTTTAGCACATGGCCTTTCGGGGACATTTGCTATCTAAACCATAATACTTGAGGAGGGACCATGAAGTGGATGGAGCATAGATTGTCTCCTGGAAGTCAAGTGATCACAATGATATGGCTCTTCTCTCTGCTGTCTACTGTAGTCTGAGAAAGAGTGGGTTGTGTAGCTAGAGTTTTCCTGCCAGACCCACAGTCAGGACAAATCTCTCTCACCCGCCAGTCCCACTGCCGCTCAGACCCAACCAAGTAAGCACAGAGACTTATATTGCTTACAAACTGTATGGCCGTGGCAGGCTTCTTGCTAACTGTTCTTATATCTTAAATTAATCCATTTCTATAAATCTATATCTTGCCACATGGCTTGTGGCTTACCGTCATCTTCACATGCTGTTTGTCATAGTGGCGGCTGGCAGTGTCTCCGGCTCAGCCTTCTACTTCCCAGAATTCTCTCCTCCTTGTCCTGCCTATACTTCTTCCTGCCTGACCACTGGCCAATCAGTGTTTTATTCATTGACCAATAAGCAACATGTTTGACATACAGACCATCCCACAGCAGGGTTGAACAGTGTGTCCTCGAAAGATGTGTCAACCTGGAACTTGGGGTGTACCTATGTTTAGAAAAAAATGGAATTTTCAAACACAGGGTAAAGAACTCAAGATAACATCACCCTAGACTATCCAGGTAGGATCTAAATTCAGCCTCACCTGTCCATAGAAGAGTAAGACAGAAGGATATGTATGACACAGACACAGAAAACGTCACTTCAAAACTAAGATAAAGTGCTGGGGTCCCTAACAACTAAAGCACACTAAAGTTGTCAGCTATAGCAGCTAAGAGAGGGTAAAGTTGCCATGATCATGAGCTTTGACCCCCAGAACTTCGAGAGAACAAAGGAATATGTTTCAGGACACCCAGGTGTGGTCCGTGGTGATGGAGGCCCCAGGACACTCACAATGGAGGGAGAAGAAAGCTTGACCCTACCCCATCCTGCATCCTCTCTACTGTATGAAGCCTGGGTACCAGCCAAGGTCCAGAATCCTTCTGAATCTCCAGCTGTTTTGGTCTTCAGATATTGCATGTCAAAGTGCAGTATCTTCAACCATCAAAAAGCTTCGTGAGTATTCATTGCCCAAAGGAGACAGCTTCCAAATATGAACCAATAGACACAGGAGCCTTTTTAGGGACAGGTGGAAAGGTGCAGCATGCAGGCTGAGGTCAGGAATCCTGGGAAGGAAGTAGGAGGTAGCCACAAAGGCCCCCACTCTGTATTTCCATGTCTCTCACACATGCTTAATAAAGCAAATTATTTTAAACTCAACACCATGCCTTCCATTTTCCCCAGGAGCTGAACGTGCCTTTATGACTGTTCCAGGATTCTGAATGACTCGCACGAGCTATGAATCTTTAATATGCAACTGAAGTACTGAGCAGGGCTGCGGGCTCCCTGGGAGACATTTACGGAGGCTCTGTTAGGTTTGTCTAATTAGCTGCTCCAAAATGCAGATCCCTCACTTAATGACAAGCTTCCTTTATGTGAAACTACCCCACAAATTCAACAGGCACTTTTGTTTATCCACAGACCATCAACAGAAGTTGGCTGAGATAATTTAAAGAGGCAGTTACGTGCTTCTGGCAAAAAGCACAAAATAATAAATAAATGAAACTGCACTTCATGGCTCTAAGCTGAGCCCAAACTACGCTGTGTTGCTGAAATTTCCTTCAGTCTGAAGTTGACCATGCATGCTTTGAAGCAGTGGCAAGACCCAGAGCAGGCCTCCTGGGCAGAGGGACAGGATCCAGAGAATGTTATTGTACTTGGTGAGCCACTCCATTTAAGGAGAGACAAGTGTGAGGCAAAGCTGACCCTCTCTTGGGGAAGAATCTTTGTGTGTCTGGAGTTTAAAAATGGCAACTCCAAGAAAGGGGCAGCCATGAGCATAGACTATTACAAGACCTGAGAGGCTTTGGCCAGACATGGGTTTACATGTATTCCTAAATGTTGAGAGAGTCCAGAGAAGCCAGGACTTTCAAGACAGAGAGACCCAAAATTAAATGGAACATTCTAGAATCCCCCCATGTAGTTATATAATCTACAGCATAAACACACATGACAAACAAAAATAAATGTAGAGGCTGGGGAGAAAACTCAGTCATTAAGGTGTTTGATTCCACATAAAAAGCTGGGCATTGTGGTCCACACTCATAACCCCAGTGCTGGGGACACAGATGGATCCTGGGTTCAGGGAGCCTTGGGCCCATGAAAGACCCTGTCTCAAAACCTGGAAAGTGGACAGCTACTTAGGAAGGACACTCAAGGTTAACTCCTGGCCTCCACAGGCGTAAACACACATGTACATGGGCACATAAAAGTTAAATAAATAAAATTCAGTATTTGCATAGATGAGTAGAAAAGAAAGTAAACATCAAAACAAACACTTAAAAGAAGCTGTTGTGCAAGAGAAAGTGTACGCCCCGAGCTGTTGAGCAAATACCGTTTGCAACACAGAGGGAGAGACAGGAGGCTGTTGAAAGCATGCCGAAGCAGTTCAGGGTCAGAAACACCTAAGACCCAGGCTACCCAGAGGCCTTACTCTGACCACAGATAACTGCTTTCTCCCACCTACCCTGGCATTCCACAAAGACTCAATCCAGAATTCCTCATGGCAGCCCATGACCCCATCACCCAGCTGCACAGGACACAATTATCCTTCTGCTTTTTTGTAAGGCTTTGCACATCTCAGAAGGGAGACATTTCCCCAGGGCAGAGGCCCTGACCCACAGGAAATTCATTTGTACAGCAAAACCACAAATGTGGAGCTGAAGGAACCAGACTCTTTGCTAACAAAGGTAAAGCCACTGTCCTTGCTGAAAGGAATGGCATTGTGACATCCACTTCCTTAAATGAGGATTCTGTGACAAATGACTTTGAACTTGACTCTCAGAGGAGCTCAGCCTCCCATCAGTTAAAGAGCTCTGTCACACTGTGGCAAGTGTCCCCCTCCAAAGGCCTCCTGGGCATCTCAAATAGTGTTGTCTGCACCACGTAAAATTTGCTTTGGGCACAAGGCTGTAGTTTCTGTGATTTGTCCTTGAAAAGGGGACATTCTGGGACAGATGAGGAGTGGGGAATCTTTCAATGACCAGAGCAAGGCATTGGTGTGGGGAGGCCCCTCTGACTGTCTCACTCAGCACAGTCAACAGAAACCTGCCATTATGGTGGCAGCCAGGAAGGTGACTTGGTTTTTCTCCTATCTTAAGTATAATATTAGTCACCAATTACAGTGGTCCTACTATGCTCTGTTCTTCTTAACAAGCCTCTGAAAAATGTATTTACAAGTTTCATTCCCAAGAAACCTATGTGACCCAGAGATGTTCAACTGCCCACTCCAGCACTCACAAGCCTTGGCATCAGGAACTCCTGCATACCTGTAGGACACAAGGTTCCTCCAGGAAGCACCTGGAACGGGTCATGTGCTGAAACAGGGTTGAGCACAGATTCAGGTAGCCCAATCAGCCAGGCACTGAATATGAGCAAATAACAAAATAAAGCCTTGAAAGGAGTAGGAGTGATTATCTGGGCTCACAGGACTCAATGCAGGTAAAGGCTGTGGCTCCTCAGTGCGCTTCCCATTAGTTTTTTCCACCATCTGAGTGGATGCTATATCACAAGCTAGCATTGGGACATGTGGCTAGGGTAGGGATGACTAGTTGTTAGTACCTGGTAGAATCTGTGGTGTCCTTCCAAGAGAGCAGGGCTCAAGCCACAGTGTCAAGCTCCCATGTTCCTGTGTGTTGAGTGGAGTTGAGATGAGGCTGGTGGCTGTCTCAGACAGACGTGTGGATTAAATGCTTTGATGCCAAGGAAGCGATTCATTTATGGTGTTTGTCCCAGTAACCATATACAAGAGTTGATTGAATGAATTTAGTTACTCCTATTGCAGCTGGCTCCTATAAAGATACAGCTCATCAACTTGCAGAAGTTTTCTGTGAGTCCGTCCTATAGCAGGACTAGCTCTGCAGACTGGTATTTAACCCCCTTCTTGGACCCAAACTTCTTCAGCAAGCATCAAGAGTGCACCAGCAAAGGACCAGGCCCATTGGTACTCAACAGTAATAAACAACTAAAAGGAAGTGGGGAATGGAGAGGAGATCGATCGAATAGGAAATGCAGGATCTCGGTGGTCACACTCCCCATGCAGTATCCCCACCATCCCGTGTGAGGTGCCACAGCTCACCACTGAAGCACCCCTCAAAGGCCTAGTTCTTCATCCTTTGGCCTTGATGGGAAGTGATGGAGCCTGTAAGAGCTGGGACTGACATAGAAGTTAGGTCATTGGTGCTGTGTTATTCACAGGGATTTTTAAGAGCTCAGCTCCCTTTTCTCTATTTCTTCCCAGATGCTGTGATGTGAGTGACTTGGACCAGCCCACACTCACCACAGCATCCCAAACAACAGGCCAACCAACCACAGACAAACTTCCAAAGTTATTAGTCAAAATAAACTTTCTTTAAGTTGACTTATCCCATACATTTTGTTACAATAATCCAAAGCTGCAGGACCCCTGGTGAAAGACTCAGTAGCAGGGTCACTATCATGGCTACCATATGGATGTCTATGCCTTTCATTTAGCCAGTGAGACCTCATGCCCCAGCTGTTAAAGTCCTGGCAGAAGGATACCTGTGCCCCAGGCTGCATGAATACTGGCATTAGGAAGCCAGACTGGCCAGTCTGTGGCTCCATCCCTAGCCTTTGGTCATTGTCCTTTCTCTGAGCCAGCTTCTTCAGCCTTCCTTTTAGATCTAGAAGCTTCTGACAATGGTCCTCACTTACAAAAAGGTTTCCAAGATCATGGATCAAATAACTTCTGGGCTAGTAATGTCAAGGGGTTTAAGGCACATGGGTGAGAATCCCCACAGAGGCTCATTGGCAATTTTATATTATATAAGTATCTGTATCATTGACACATGTTCATCTACCCAATAAATAAAAGTGGGAATCTTTTATGTTAGTGACTAAAGGTACATCCCATTTTGACACAGAAAGACAGCTTGGATTTCTGCAAGTCTTCATCAGCAATTTAAAGTTACACCAGAAGAGAGTAAGGATGTCACTTTTCTTCCCCATGTCTGGTTTGTTTCATTCAACTTAATGTGAGTTCCACACATGCTGCTGCAAATGACAGGATTTCATTCTTTTAACAGCTGAGTCATACTCTACTTGATAATTACGCCACGTTTTCTTTATCCATGCACCCACTGAGGACAACTGGACCAAGTCCATATTTTGGTTAATGTGAATAGTTCTGGAGTGAAAAATGCGGGTAAGAGTATCTTTTGGGGCATAAACATCTCATCTCCTTTGTGTATATACCCAGTAGTGGCACTGTTGAATCATGTAACGATGCTATCATTGGGTTTTGGCATTTTCTATTCCTTTTTGAGTGCTCTCATGCTAATTTCTATGGTGTCTTTGGTTTGTCATTGGGACCCTATGAGAAGAGGGAGTCATTACTTACTCCCCGTGTTTCTCAAGGAGGAAATTCCCAAGTTGGGAAAATCCTAAGTTGGCTTGTTAGAATTCAAGGTATGAATTCAAGGAATGGGGCATAGTGACTTAGATTCCCATCAGCAGTATATGAGCATTTCCATATTTCAGCATCTAGGACAGTCACCATTGGTTCTTGCTCACATTTGGAGACCAGTAAGTCAACTTTATAGAGGTATAGAGTGGAATAGAGGTCACTAGAGATGGGCAAGGGGAAGTAAGGGGAGAGTAGGAAATTAAGATGGACTTTTAGAGACTAGGAAGGGTATTGGCAGGGAGAGGGAAGGGAAGTGGGATACACATAGCCAAGACACAAGCTCATAAAGACCTGCCACACTGTAATCTGTTAACTTACAAAGCTGGTATGTATTAAAGTCCAATTGTAAAAGCAAGTTGAACATCTTTCACAGAGTCAGCATCTTGTGGGATGAATGGGAAGTTCATTCAAGGGCACAAGGTGCCCCATGATAGTGCAGAAGCTGGGCCAGCATTCCATGCCTGAACTTCGAATGTCTTACTTTTCAAGACATTGATATAATAATTGACCTAAATGTCAGAATAGATGGTCTTGGGGTTTATAGTTAAAATGCAGGAAAGGGTTTTTTAACAGAGATGTGAAAATGATTGAACCTGTGGCCTTAGAGATCATAAAAACATTCAGCCACCTTCCAGAACAGTGCCAGCCAAAGATCACCAAGTAATTTCTGTTCTTATTTGAATAAATTAAAACACTTGCTAGTCCCCAACCTGTCTGAGTCATCAGATCTGAGGGAAATCTGGGCAGTTCCTTCAGGAAACTATATTCTAGTTTTTGTTTGTTTATTTTATTTGTTTTAATGAAAGCCAACCTTATAGCAAACATTGACCACCAGATGCTATGGTTGAGTGTCTGCCCTACCCATTAAATTCATACCTTGAGTTATAACAAGTCATCGTTGTGGGAATTTTCTCCCTGAAGAGGGCATTAGAAAATTCCTTCTCCCTCCTCATAAGACCCCAAGGACAAATTCCACCAGAGATTTCCCCAGTGAATCAATAACCTTATTGATTTCATCAGGTGAAAATGCTCTATGACCTGCCTTTCCCTACACACAGACACTTAGATTTCCAAGCATAGAGGTGAGATGCACCTTGCTGCCCACCTGGGGCCCAACTCTGCAGCTGTCTGCCCAAACTAGCAGCTGCAAAGTCAGAAAGCAGACATGGCACCGGGTCATCTCAGTATGGCCCCCCAGACAGAGCTCTGTCCTCGCTGGGAATTGCACAGTGAATGGGGAAGGAAAGACTAGTGGCTCTAGCTCAGATACAAGTAGCTCTAGAAATATGTGTCATTGAACAAGGTCGTGGATGTCTAAGAAGCTTCCAAGAATGGGCCAGGACATTGAATGTATCCCCCAAAATTTAATCCCCAATATCATCTATTTGGAGTACAGTTTGTGGGAAAATTAGGGTTAGATGAAGTCATCAGGACAAGACATTGCTAAGAACATTAGTGACTTCAAAGAAGGGCTGGATTATATGTGTTTGTTTTCTTGTCAGGTGGCATCTTCCTCTGTATAGTAACATAATGATGTCATTACAGTGACGCCATTTTATTATGACATCATTATAGTAAGGAATCCCTTACCAGATGCCAGCACTTTTAATACTGGACTTCTCAGTCTCCTAGATTATGTGGAATAAATAGTTCTTTTCATAGTTAAGTTACCCAGTCTAGGGTATTTTCACTTAGTAGTAGAAAAAAGACTAAGGCAAAATTTAAGGACAAGATACATTTTCCTTCCCAGGATGCTATCACTCTTGAATTTTCACTTCACCACAAAGAGAGGAGAAGAAAAGCAGCTATCAGTGGAAGCTCTGAGCCACAATGCCTATCTTGAATCTCTCTAGAGCTGGTTCTTGACTTCGGGCATGCACATGAGAGCGAGGCTGCATTTGGGTTACCTGGATTTGAAGACAGAGACTCATCGCCTGTGTAGAGACTTGAGTACACAGATGGTGAATTCCACATCTTTAGTCAGGACAGTTATAAAGTCCTCTGTCATAAATCATCATCTATTTACTCTGGAGTCCATAAATTCACAAGAATCCCCAAATCTGTGTATAACATGTATACACTGTGTTATAGGATTTTGCAGATATTAACCAGTAAAACACAAGTAAATTCTGAATGTCTAGGTGTTTGTATTTGCTTTTGAATTCATGTTATGAGATCCAATTGTCATTGCTATCATCTGGATATGGTTCAAGTGTCCCCACAGCCTCTTGTAGAAATCTGATACTCATCAGGGGGTATTGTGATGTTGGAGACTCCATTCTACTGTGCTATTTAGAGATGGGACCTTTAGGAGATGGTTAGGATTAGATGAAGTAATCAGGATGGAACCAATATGATTGAATTCTGGTGAATTTACATATATACACACACATACATACACATGCACCCAGACATGCAGACACACAGAGGATCTCCCTGCTTCTGTCCATATAACACTTTGTAAACATAAAGGCCTCCATCAAGTGAAACTCCTAAATCTTGCATGCATGTACAAAATGTCACCAAAGCAAAGCTATCTATACCTGGAGCAGTCCATGCAGTTGTGTGATCACTAGCAGTGCACAGGCCAGTAGGCAACATGTGACATCAGCAGGCATCTCAGGGATCTGTAAGAAGTCTGGCTCCCTTTCAACGGGGTCTATCCAGTGCCTGAGTTTAAGTACTACTTTCGTTAAGAAGACATAAGATAGAGCCCAAGATCTGGACCGCATCCTGGCTGGTCAGTTACTTCCCTCTGCAGCATGCATACTGCAAATTACAAGGCTTCCCAGAAGCGTAGTGCGTGTCACAAATAATCCAAGCACTGTGGATGAAGATGTTCTTGGCTGTCTTAATTACACTCGACATGATGTGTGGGTGTGTGTACATTTTGAAAGAGTAACACAAATCTAAAAGTGTACCGTGAGTCTCCTAACCATGGGAGTCCATGCCTTCCCTATAGCAAAGCAAATGACCAATACCTAGTCTGTCCCCTGAGGACCCATCAGTTTGGATAAACTGGAATTGCTATTTTGGAAGAGATAATCCATTAGCTTTGAGGCTGCAAAGGAAAATGAGTTCCCAACAGCTGGTGGGGGCGGAGCAGGTAGAGCAGGGAATCTATTATCTCTCTTCCTCTGCAAAAGGCTTGATGACTTTCTTACATGGGATGTTGACTCTGGCTCACAGCCTAGGGCAGTGAGCATGTCATCACCACCAAGGGGCAAGAGGATAACTCTATTACACTGAGCACAAAGTCAATCAACAACATATCATCAAAATCAAAACACTACTCCTAAATGTCATTTAGCTCCCTGATGACAGGCTTGTGTTGGAACACAGAGAGGCTATTTGAAATGCTGGACAGGTTGCTAGCTCATACACAGGGGTGGGAGAGATAGTCATTTAAAACAGTGGAAAGCCTGAAGAGCTCCATCACTGAAGACTCTTCAATGGAAGGAGGTTGATTGCTCTTTTCTACAAACTCCAGAATTCTCTGCCTGCAGGACAGGAGCAGGATCATCTTTACCTGGTGTCTAAACACACTTTCCAACAATGTGTAAGGAATGTGTGCATAGCCAGGCGGTGGTGGCGCACGCCTTTAATCCCAGCACTCAGAGGCAGAGCCAGGCAGATCTCTGTGAGTTCGAGGCCAGCCTGGGCTACCAAGTTCCAGGAGAAGCACAAAGCTACACAGAGAAACCCTGTCTCGAAAAAACCAAAAACAAACAAACAAAAAAAAAAAGGAATGGGTGCATAGTTCAGTGGGCAGAGTGCTTCCCTAGCATGCAGAAGACCCTGAGTCCTATCCCCGGCACCACACAGAGTGGGTATAGTTGTTCACATCTGTAATCATAGCATTTGTGAAGTCCAAGCAGAGGGATCAGAAGTTCAAGATCACCCAAATTCAATGCCAGCCTGGGCTACATGTGACCTTGTTTTTAAAAACAAAAGCATGAAGAAGAGGTAACAAAATTGATAGAATTCACTGGTGACAATGTGCCTGCCCCTCTCATTGTCACCTTGAGACTCCAGGCGCTAAAGTATATAAGGCCATTCCAATCCTTTACAAACTAACCAAGAAATAAAATACTGGCTGAATATCTGTTTAATGGCTGCCTTTACCTAGTACAGACAGCTTGGGCCAACCCCTTTGCTCTCTAGTCTTAACTCTAATTGGTTTTAGACCATTTCAAAGATTCAAAGCTAACACCAACAAGCAGTAATTAGCCAACAGGAAAAGCACATACCTGTCTTTAGAAGAATTTTTATTTACTGCTGTAAGCCTGCTACCCAGATCATCATAGTTATAAAATTAATGGCTACTCTCTAAACTCCTTCATAATGCTTTGTACTTTAAGTATGACTGGTTAAAAATATGCTTGGCTCTTTTTATTCCTTCTTGTAAACTATTACAATCCATTACTGCTGTTATAACAAAATGCCAAAAGCTGGTTAATTTACAAAGAACAGAAATGTTTCTCAGAACTCTGGAGACTGAGAAGTCCAAGATCAAGGTGCCACCCTTGGTGGGGTCTCACTGCTATGTCATCACATTGAGGAGGGGCAAAGGCAGTGCCCTGAACTTTTCCCTTCCTGAAATATGCACTGATTTATTAGCTTTCTTCATGTTCTCTAACACTACTTCTGTTGTGTTTGGATTTCTCTTAAACTTAGTCACCATTGTCTCAGTTTTATTGTAATTAAATGTAATTAAATGTAATTAAGTCATCCATTTGATTACTTATCAACTTAATTTGTTTGACAAGAATGTGGCATTGTTTGTCTACTTTATGGTACCTTCATCCAGAGAAGTATCAGTTTAGTTAAGGTCTTCATGTAATATTTGGCTTATCTGAGTATACGTCTATTGGATTTTTTTTCTCTTCCCCATTGGTCATGTGGTCTTCATTCTTAGTGTCTTTGTTAGGGTTTCTATTTCTGTGAAAAGACACCATGACCACAGTAACTCTTATAAAAGAAAAAACATTTAATTGTGGGTGGCTACATTTTCAGATATTTAGTTCATTATCATCATGGTGAGACATGGTGGTGTGCAGGCAGACATGGTGCTGGAGAGGTAGCTGAGAGTCCTTACATTTTTTACTCATTTGTGATAGGAAGTGGTCTGAGACAATGGGTGTGACTTGAGCATGTATGAGACCTCAAAGCCTACCTCCACAGTGACACACTTCTTCCAACAGGACCACACCTACTCCAACAAGGACACACCTCCTAATACTGACATTCCCTTTGGGGGCCATTTTCTTTCAAACCACCACATTCCATTCCCTGGCCTTCAAATGCTTGAAGCCATATCATAATGCAAAAATGAATTCAATGCAACTTCAAAAGTTCCCATAGTCTAAAACAGTCTCAAACTTTTTTCAAAGTCAAAAGTCCAAAGTTTCTTCTGAGATGCATGGGAATCTCTTAACTGTGATCACCTGTAAAAATTAAAATCAAAAAGCAGACCACGTATTTCAAACATATAATGGCACAGGATATACATTACCATCCCAAAACATAAGGAAGGGATTATAGTGAGGAAATACTGGACCAAAGCAAGACCAAAACCAGCTGAGCAAACTCCAAACTATGCATCTCCATGTCTGATGTTAAAACACTCTTCAGACCTCCAATTCAGTTCAGATTTGTTGACTGCAACATACTTCTCTCTCTCTCTTGGACTAGTTCTACTTCCTGTTAGCAGCTCTTCTTGGCAGGACAGGTATTCCACACTTCTGGCATCTCCAAGGCAATCCAGGCTTCAACTTCACAGCTTCATGCCATGGCCTCTCTGGGCCTCTAATTCAGGCACACCCCTGACACATGCCTGGCCTCAGCAGCTTTCCTCAGTCATGGAGGCAAATTCCATAGCTCCTTTCTTCTATCCTTAGCTCCAGAATCACATGACTAAAGCTGCCAAGTTCTGCTGCTTACTGGAACTGGAACATGGCCCCCTTGTTCAATTGCATCTTCATTAACGTTCTGTTTTTGATGCTTTCCTTCACTGCCTAAGCTCAGCTGTCCTAAAACTCGATCTATAGACCAGGCTGGCCTTGAACTCAGAGATCCACCAACCTCAGGAATTTCAAGTGGAAACTATGGAGGATAGTGGCTTGCTGGTTTGCTCACAGGTTCATACTCAGCTGGCTTTCTTGTACTTTCTTGTACTGCTCAAGAAATGGTACCACCCACAGTGGGTTGGGCTCTTCTGCATCAATTAGCAAGACAACTCCCCCAGAGACATGCCCACAGGCCAGTCCCATCTAGATGGTCCCTCCATTGAGATTCCCCAGGTGACAGTAGGCTGTGTCACATTGATAGTTAAAGCTAACCAGGACAAGGGAACAATGGAAATAGTTCCTATGGAATGGAATACACCATCATTTCAAGTCAGAGTGGTCTTCCTCTGCCTAGAAAAGCCCTCAATTGCTTCCTCCACTCTTGACCCTTTAAACACGTACTGCCTTGTATCCATCTTCCCTGATCGACACAATAGCAGCTTGGGGCCACTGCTGCCCTGCTCCTCTCTGCCCTCTTCTTGCTTACTGAGAATGTCTCCACTTTGTGCCTTTCCAAGTCCTCAGAGGTCTATCTCACCCTTCCCTCATGTAGTCCTTCCTGTTATTCTTTTTCGGCATTCAGACCTCACTGTGTATCTGCTCTCCCAAGCCCAGTTCCTTCAAATGACCTCCTGTTTCCATATGGACCGACTTTGCCCCCTCATCTTCCACTCTTGCCCCTTCATGCTATGACTTCTGAAAACCTTCAGAAGGTCCTCAAGGGACCTCATGAGAAAAATCCAGAAGGTTCTTATGCTTAAACACCAGTTTTTCTTATGAATGTACTCTTATTTGACCTTGTCTTGGGCATTTCTGTGAAGCAGTACATTTTTGGCACATCCTTTGCCATTAGCTGTTGGGTATTCTCTCTTCCTTTTATGAAAACTCAAGACTTGAACTTGGGTCTCTCAATCAAAAAGATGGAGATATGATGACAAATATACAGTGATGTTCATGGTGACTGCAGCTCAACCTCCAGCTCTGACAGCATCAATGTTAGTCATCTTGTAACCTCTCTCCTAATCTGTTTCTATTTGAGTGACCCCAGTTTCCATCTGTTCTGTTACCCTTCCCTTGGATGACAGACAGATTCACGGACCATCAGACATCTCCACCTAATTGGCTCCTTGATACTCTGAACACAGTATTTTGACTTGAAATGTTTTATCATAACCTGTATTCATTTGCCTGATTGAGAACTTCTAGTGGTCTGGCAATTCGTGGCTGTATTGTTAAATAAACCTCAAAGAAACCTGCCCCCACCCCCATACAAAGACATCTTGAACAACATCATCATTTTGGGGGTTAATTCATATCTTTTCACAGTGAAGAGGATCTTTAGTCTAGTGTGCTGTTGCTGGTATGTTTTCACTGTGGTTTGAACACTGGCCCGCTCTAAAACTCATGTTGAAATCCAAAGGTCCTGAAATAGTATCAAGAGGTAGAGCCTTTAAGAGGTGTGGACATCTTTATGTCCCTCTTCTCTTTGCGCAGTGTTTTAACTCTGGTAGAGCCACGAGGGTCCTGCCCTCTATTATTATGAAAGTAAGCTTGTTACAAAAGGCTGAGTTTGTGCTCTTCTCTCTCTCCTTCCTTCTTCCCTCCATCCCTCCATCTCTCTCCCTCCTGCTGTGGGATGGTCTGTATGTCAAATTGCTCTGATTGGTCAATAAATAAAACACTGATTAGCCAGTGGCTAGGCAGGAAGTATAGGCGGGACTAACAGAGAGGAGAAAAGAACAGGAAGGTAGAAGGAGACACTGCCAGCCGCCGCCAGGACAAGCAGCATGTAAAGATACCAGTAAGCCATGAGCCACGTGGCAAGGTATAGACTTACAGAAATGGATTAAAGATATAAGGACAGTTAGCAAGAAGCCTGCCATGGCCATACAGTTTGTAAGCAATATAAGTCTCTGTGTTTACTTGGTTGGGTCTGAGCAGCTGTGGGACTGGCAGGTGAGAGAGATTTATCCTGACTGTGGGCCAGGCAGGAAAACTCTAGCTACACCCTCCCTCCCTCTTCTCTTTCTCATCTTTTCCTTCTCTCTCCTCATTACCAGCTCTCCCACTTCTGACCATAAGTGACACATGGGAAGCCCACAGATGTGTGGCATGCATACACTTGGGGGTCACACAAAGGGAAAGAAGGGAAATTGGTCAGAGGTAATATCCAAAGAGATAATGACTAAGAATTTTCCAGTGGTTAAAGTGGAGGCAAGCCACCTCATCTTCTGGATTGTTACAAGGAGAGATGAAGAGTAAGGGATGCGGAGAATTCTGATATGCTGGTGTGAGGGACAGGAAAGGAGAGGCATAGTCATGTCTTAGTGAAGTAAGACACAGGTAACTGTGTTAGCTACTTTCACATTACTATGATCAAATACTCGAGAGTAGCACCATGAAGGAGAATTTGTTCTGACTTGCAATTGGAGGGTACAGTTCGTGGTGAAGGAGAGGGCCTGGTGGAAAGAAAGGCTCTCAACTGTGACTATTTGCTCAAACTTAAGACAGTGGGGAAGCAGAGACATTAATTCCCACATCCCACTTACTGTCTGTTTTTTGTTCCAACTGGTACCCCACAACATGGAGTGGTGCCACCCATACTCAAGACATATCTTACCACCTTGATTCCCCAGTCCAGAAAATCCCTCACAGACATGCCCAGAAGTATGTCTCCCACATGCTTCCAAATCAAGTTGAAGATGAAGACTAACCATCGCAGTGAGTTTCAGAGAGTGTGATGGAATAAGGAAGTGAGTTGGAAACCTGAAGAAAATAGGGAAGAGGTACATTAGCTGTTGCCATCAAGCAACTCACTAAGGAATCAGCTTAAATAGTTTTTAAAAAATGCTGATAAAGAATGCCTCAGTTCGGGAGGCAGAGGCAGGCGGATCTCTGGGTGTTCAAGGCCAGCCTGGGCTACCAAGTGAGCTCCAGGAAAGGCGCAAAGCTACACAGAGAAACCCTGTCTCGAAAAACCAAAAAAAAAAAAAAAAGAATGCCTCAGTTGAAATTCTATAGAATATTTTCATAGGGAGAGCATGGACACCATGAAGTACATTTCTCTAGTTGCAACTACAGGCTCAACAAGACTAGAATAAAAACACATGTGTGCACGCGCACGCGCGCGCGCGCGCACACACACACACACACACACACACAAGAGAGAGAGAAACTCAGAAGGATGCAGCCAGTGTTGGGCTACATCAAGTAGGATGAAGAAATTCCAGTCGACACTGAATCTTAGAAGGCCAACAAAAGGGCAGTTGGAATGACGGTCATGCAGGCTAAGTGGGGACAACTGTAGAACACCAAAGACTGGGAACGGCAGAGACAGGGTTGCAGTTTTGATGAGAAGAGTCTGTAGTAGTGAGGGGGTGGTCGGGACCAAAGACTGTCACTGTGGTGAGGAATTTGCTAGACCAAGTAATGACAGACTGAGTAATTCTGTTTGATTGTGAGATGTGGAAAAGGCCAAAATCACAATGGACCTGAAGGTTATGGTGACTCCAGAAAAGATTACAAATGATTACACCAACAGCTGCCACACACCTGGGTCTGAGGAGCCCCAGGCAGACCCATCCTCTTCCTCTGTGTAACTTTTTATCTTTGCAAGCTGTTCTAAGCAAAAAGACAACATATTATGGGAGTTTTCTAGTTAAGTCCTAACTTTTAAGAAAGCTTTTCCTTGCTCATGGGCAACAACAATCTTCTAAAACTTCGATTCAAGCTGTTAAAAATAAAAATATAGATATAACATTTTCTGAAAAGTCACTTTAGAAATGTCTGCCCATTTTCTTTTTGAGTCTCAGCTAAAAAGAACATACAAACTTTAAAAAAAAATTCCACCTGGCTCTTGAAATTTGAAGTGGAAAACATCAGGTCAGCATGTTTTTAAGGAAGAGGCAAGGAAGAATATCCAATTCAACGTGCTGCTCAGCTCATCTATAAAACATTAATATTTATGGAAGTACATTTCAGGGAAAGCTCAGAGAAAGCAAGACCAAGAAAATGCAGCAAGGACAGTTGAGGGATGCCAGTGACCCCTTGTATACTGTGTGTATACAGAGCCCAGAAATTGGGATTGGGGGTCTTCCTCGATCATTCTCTACCTTATTTTTTGAGACAGGGTCTCTGTCTGATGCTGGAACTCCCAATTTGGCTAGACTGGCTGGCCAGCAAGGCCCAGGGATGCTCCTGTATCTGACTCCGAAGCACTGGGGTTACAGTGAACACCACTAAGCCCATCTTTGTGCACCTATGCTGAGGATCCAAACTCAGTTCCTCACGTTTGCCTGTGAAGCATTTTACCAACTGAGCCATTTGCCCATCCCAAATCCCTTATTGTCTTAGTCAGCTGTGATGAAACACCATGACCAAAGCAACTTGAGGAGGAAATGGTTTTTTGACTTACACTTTTATATCACTGATCATCATCAAAGGAAGTCAGGACAGGAACACAAGCAGGGAAGAAACCTATAGGCAGGATCTGATGCAGAGGCCAGGGTGGGATGCTGCTTACTGGCTTGTTCATCATGGCTTGCTCGGTCTGCTTTCTTATAGAACCTAAGACTACCAGTCCAGGGATGACCCCACCCACAATGGACTGGGCTCTCCTACATCAATCATCAATTAAGAAAATGCTCTACAGGCTTGCCTACAGCCCAATCGTATGAAGGCATTTTCTCAATTGGGATTGCCTCCTCTCAGATGACTCTAGCCTATATCAAGTTGACATAAAATGAGCCAGCACTATTGACCCTTTGTCAACTTGACACACGATACTTTTTAAGCCATAACTTTTCCCTTTTTTGGGGTGTGGGTTCATCCCCAAGATCTCAGATTAATAAATAACACAAATATAAAACATATTACAAACCTAAAAGTCCCACAGTCTTTACCAATTCAAATACTTCAAAAGTTCAGTCTCTGTAAAAACCCAAAGTCTCTTTCAAAATACAAAATCTTTTTTAAAAATTCAATCTCTCAACTGTGGGATCCTATAAAATCAAATATAAGCTAAAATTTTTTCTTGCTTAAAGAGGGAAGAACCAGGGCATAGTCACAATCTTAATAAAGCAAAACCACACCCTAAAAATGTAAATAATTCAATGTCCAATATCTGGCATTCACTCACAGTTTTCTGGGCTCACTTCTCCGTCTCTGCCCTCTGCCGCACACACAGCATGTCTTCCAGGCTCCGGCTGACTCCACTCCACAGTTCCTGCTGTTCTTGGTGGTCATCCCATGGTACTGGCATCTCCAAAATGCTGAGGTCTTCTGCTGAAATTAGGCT
>CABHPR010153341.1:0-19154 GCA_902168415.1 Peromyscus melanophrys
AAAAAAAAAAAACAGCATTGCTCAATGCTCTTGGGTGGGCATGCATGTAGTCTTAATGATATAGTAGAGTTTTACAATCTGAGTTCTGATGATTGACTTTCTGAATCTATTTCTATTATCTGTGTAGTGTACTGCCAGATGTTACATGTAGTAAACAGCTGCTTTATCCATTTTACTTTTCTACCTTTACAATGTAACTACTTAAATGTATGTGTTTATTTGTTTATTCATTTATTTATTTACTAAGGGCTGGAGAGAGATCACTCAGTACTTGCTACTCTTGCAGAGGACCTGATCTCAGTTCCCAGAATCCATGTGGTGGCTCACAACTGTAACTCTAGTTGCAGGGGCTCTGTTGACATCTTCTGGCCTCAATGGGAAACAGGCATGCAGGAGATACACATTTATACAGGTAATAATCATACACATAAAAATAAATATTTTAAAAGGTGCTTAACATGAATTTTCAATTTAATTTTAATTACCTTATAAAGTAGCAGTTTTATGCATATTTAGTTTTGATTGCCCCTCCCCTTGCTCTTCTCTCTCATATCCCTGCCCCTACCCCTGCTTATACCAATCCACTTTCATATCACACCTGAAGGGACTCTAGCCAGCCCAAGCATGGCAAACATGGCTCTGATAGGCTTGCCCTTGTCTCACATTCCCTCTGCCTAGCTAAAAAACCATTAGATTACATTCCTAAAGCTGGCCACCAAGGTCTGTTCCCTTATTTGGCCACTTCCTCCTCCTGAGGCTGACTACCAGGGTCCAGCTATCAAAGTATTGAAGTCCAGCAATCAAAAGCCCCCTTTGGCTCACCTAATTAACATGCTCAATTAAAATTAAACACTTCATAATATCATGGGGTTTCCCCTTTTACCCTTATAAACTGCCATTTTATTTGGTCCATGTCTGTCTCCTCTCTATCCAGAGGCAGTCATTTGTGCCCCTCCAGGACAAACCCCTTCCCTGTCCCTTGTTCCCTTCCCCTTCTTCCTCTTCCTGTCTCTGTCTTTGTCTCTTATTCCTGCCCTCTGTCCCTCTGGGATAAATAAATCTCCTTGTTCTGGGAACTTGGTCTTAGGGGATCCTGAACCAACTCCTAGGTTCCCTACAACATGTGTTTTAATATTTTATTTAATATTTTATTTAATATTTATTTAATATTTAATCTCTTTACCCTTCTACTTTTAAATCTCTTTTCCCAACTCTCACAGGCCCCTTTTCTAGCTCCTTGGCCTCTACACAAACTAACTACTAGGTAATACATGAATACATGTTAGAAACTAGGATCCATGTGTAAGATGGAACATGTGATATTGGGTTTTTGTAAGCCTGAGTTACATCATGTAATACAGTATATTTCAATTATAGCTATTTTCTGGAAATTTTTATAATTTCATTCCTGTTTATGATTGAATAAAATTCTATTGTTTACATGTACCACATTTTTATTATACATTCACCTGTTGATATACTTCTAGACTGATGCCATTTGCTTTCCCTAGTGAATAGAACTACAATAAACCTTAGTGCAAACGTAGCATTTTTAAAATACAAAGTGGAAACTTCAAAGATATTGATTAGGATTTCCCCTATTGTTTTCAACATCTTTACTTATAGAAACAGAGACTGAACAATTGAAATGTTCTATAACACACCAGAATATAAGGGTACT
This sequence comes from Peromyscus melanophrys, assembly GCA_902168415.1. NCBI lineage: Eukaryota > Metazoa > Chordata > Mammalia > Rodentia > Cricetidae > Peromyscus > Peromyscus melanophrys. The sequence goes on from CABHPR010153341.1 coordinate 1,682, forward strand.
TTAAGTATTATGCAATATTTGAAGTATCTAAAGGACTAAAATGTTTATATCTAAGTTTTATTTTGATTTAACTGTGAGATCAGTATTTTCAAATTATTTAAATATTCATGAGGAAAGAGAGAATTGAGAGAAATAAAAGGTGTTTTATCTTTGGACATGGTTTAAGACGTAAGTGATGAACCACTTTGGAGTGAATTAATTTTATTTTCTGAAAATGATAAACCCTCTACATTCACCAGTAATAATTTTGATAGGTAAGAGGAAATTTTTTAAAAAGCTACAAAATTCCCACCAGCAAAATGTTTCATGTGTTCTAAATCTAATAGCATTTCATTAATGATCATTGAATAAATATTCCATGCTCTACACAAAAGAACTTTGCATCCATGATAGTTGCTCACACATTTAACTTTTAAAAAAGAAAGTCTTGCATATTCAGTAAAATGAGGTATAAAGTAAGAATAAGGCAGGATTTAAGATGGAAGTATACATAATTTCACCTGTGTAAAGAAGTCAACAGAGTTTCAGATTTAAATTTTCAGCAAATGGAGTGACATTTGCAAAATCCTATTTGAGTTTAATTGAGTAAGAAAAAGGAAGAATAGGAAATACCAGTTTTAGCGATATTTCCATTATGACTTCACCATACAATCTGAGCATTTCCTACCATATTTCTTACTTTGGCTCAGTTTTGGAGAGTGGATCTTCCTTTCCTGTAAAGCAGATTCTTCACAGCATCATGATTACTGTCATGTATCCAGCAGAGAGGTTGTCCACGTGACTAAAGCTTTTTTGACATCTGGCCACCTTGAAAATGCCTCTGTTGGCCACAGCACACACATATTCCTGCTGACTATGATTCCTGTTGCATGATTCGTGATCCATCCAGGTTCCCAAATCACCACACAGAGACTTCTTAATAATTATGAAACCTTGGCCAATAGCTTAGGTTTGTTTCTACCCAGATCTATAACTTAAATTAACCTATTTCTTTAAATTTACTTCTATTATGTAGCTCAATTACCTTTACTATGTAAAGCCCATGCTTCTTGCTCTGCATCCTTTGTGTCTCCTTGCAACCCTGCCCTTTTTCTTCCCAGCATCCTCTGTGCCTGGAAATCCTGCCTAGCTATTGGCCGGTCAGCTCTTTTTTAAACCAAAATGAGTAACACATCTTTACAGTGTACAAAAACATTATTCCACAACAGAAAGTCTACTTTAAGGCTGGGTTATCTAATCCCAAGTGGTAAGCCCTAAACACATATACATGCAAGCAACACCAAATGAACTCAGCAGGTTGTGCGTGTGTGTGTGTGTGTGTGTGTGTGTGTGTGTGTGTGTGTGTGTGTGTATGTCATGAATGTGAGAAAGAGTGGTAGGGATGCACAGGAGAAGTTGGAAGAGGATCTGAGTAGGCTGTGAACAATATAAATACAGTACTCATGTGTGAAATTCGCAAAAAAATAAAATAAGCAGAGCAGTGGTGGCACACACCTTTTGTAGCTGGAGAATTTCTCTCCAGCTCCCAAGTCCCGCCAGTCCCGGAGCCCACTTATAAAATAAACACACAGACTCTTACATTATTTAAACTGCTTGGCCATTAGCTCAGGCCTATCATTGTCTAGCTCTTACTCTTATATTTAGCCCATCTCTATTAATCTATACTTTGCCACGTGGCTCGTGGCTTACTGGTACCTTACATCTTGCTTGTCCTGGCGGCGGCTCCAGGCAGTCTCCTCCTCAGCCTTCCTGTTCCCTCCATTCTCCTCCCTGTTAGTCCCATCTATACTTCCTGTCTGGCTACCGGCCAATCAGTGTTTATTTATACAGAGCAATATCCACAGCAACCTTTGATTCCAGAATTCAGTTAGCAGTAACCGGCAGATCTCTGATTTCAAGGCTAGCCTGGTCTACAGAGCAAGTTCTAGGAACATAGCCAGGGCTATGGAGAGAAACCATGACTCAAAAAACAAAACAAAATCACAACCAGCTTTAAATAAATAAACAAATAAAATAAATCTGAAACAAAGTAAAGCTTAATACACCCACCAGAACGCCTTGTATTGCTAAAAGCTTTCATCTTTTCAGAACGTAATCTCTATTAGTTTTCATCCTTGGCTTACTCACAAAGACAGCCTTCACAAACTGCCCACATTTGGCTGGCTTAATGATCACTTATTAGTAAGCTTTGAACATGTTAGTGGGTGGTGGGCTAATACTCTAACACTCATTATGTGCTGCATGGCAGTGGTGGAAGCATTGATTGGGTTGAAATGCTCTTCTAAGAAGCAAAATTTTCCAAAGGATGGTATTTTCCACTCAAAAGCTAATTTTATTTTTATTTTGATAGGATTACTTTAATTTATACCTTTTCACAGGATTATTCCTTCAATACGAACTTGCCAAGTTTGGGTTCCTTTGGCTCCAGCACTTAGATTTGTACTTTCCAATTGGTGTGTATTCCACAGTCTCTCTGCACAAATTCGCGCTGCTTCTTGCTCATTAAATTGTTCTTGCCTAAGTACTTCTTGATCGATCCTGTCATCATTTGTCCTTTCCTTCCCTGGTATTGATGCTAACTACCAGGTAATTTCCTGAGTCTCCTCTTTGACACGTTTTGTAGATTCAAAATAGCTGCTGTTATAATTATATTTTTAACTCTTTGTGCAGCCTGTGTATTGCTGCCAATTTTCTGCATGGTCTACAACTTGAGTATCTGTAAGGTTAAAAAAAAAAAAAAAAGGTCTTGTGTGGCAAATCATTTATCCAGGTACAGCTTTTCATCACAGGCCATTTGCATGACTTTGGCAGGACCTCCTCTGGACTTGGTGTTTAGAGCTAGCCTTACTAACAGAGCAAGACCCATATCAAAACACGTGGGAAAGCCAGGTGTGGTGGGACCTGCCTTTACTCCTAGCACTTAGAGACAGAGGCAGGTGGACCTCAGTAAGTCTAAGGACAGTCTAATCTACATAATGAGTCCCAAGCCAGCTAAGGCTACACAGCAAGATCTTGGAGAGAGAGAGAGAGGGAGAGGGAGAGAGAGAGGGAGAGGGAGAGGGAGAGGGAGGGAGAGGGAGGGAGAGGGAGAGGGAGAGGGAGAGGGAGAGGGAGAGAGAGAGATGACAGATAGATGGAACATGTTTCTCCTGGAAATATTCTTAAATGACATCAGAACCAACATTACTGTTAAACCATAAAGACATAAAAGATGTCTAAAACAAACTCAACTGGCATCAGAAGTCCCTCAGGGAAAGATAATACAGACAAGTGTGATACCAAAGTATATGCTGGCATGTGTCAGCTGATTTTGCATCAAGGATTCACACTAGAAACCATGTGAACCTGAGGGTAACGAATGAAGCATCCGCTGCATGAATGAGGATTATGGATGGTTGCACCCACCTCTTAGCAAGTATGACAGTGATTAGGAAGTGAGAACACATTTCAATGTAAAGATGCTAAGGTATGACTCAGTCACACTGTGCTTGCCAAGAACATATAGCACCTGTTCTTTTATACTAGAAAGTTCTTACAGACGATCTGGATTTTCAATATTCATGCTCATAAATCACTTTTTGTTTTTTGTTTCTTCATTAAGAAAATTTTTATTCATTTTATATACCAACCACAGATCCTCCTCTCATCCCTCCTCCCACTCTCCCTCAGCCTTTCCTCCCAACCCATCCCCCATCCTCTCCTCCAAAAAGACAAGACCTCCCATAGGGAGTCAGCAAAGCCTGATACATTCAGTTGAGGCAGGTTCAAGGCCCTCCCCCTGCATCAAGGCTATACAAGGTGTCCCACCATAGGTAATGGGCTCCAAAAAGCTAACTCATGCACCAGGGATAGATTCTGATCCCACTGTCAGGGATCCCTTAAACAGACCAAGCTACATAACTGTCTCTCTTATGCAGAGTACCTGGTCCAGTCCCATGCAGGCTCCACAGCTGATGGTCTAAAGTTCATGCGCTCCTACTAGCTTGGTTTGGTTGTCTCTGTAGGTTTTCCCATCATGATCTTGATACCCCTTGCTCATACAATCCCTCTTCCCTCTCTTCGACTGAACTCTTGGAGCTTGGCCTGGTGCTTGGCTGTGGATCTCTGCATCTGCTTCCATCAGTTATTGGATGAAGGCTCTACGATGACAGTTAGGGTCTGATTACCAGGGTAGGCCAGCTCAGGCACCCTCTCCATTGTTGTAGTCTAAGCTGGGGTAATACTTACAGATTCCTGGGAACTGCTCTAGCACCAGGTTTCTTTCTATCCCAGTGATGTCTCCCTCTATCAGGATATCTCTTTTAGTGCTATCCCACGCAGTGCCTGTTCCAGGTCAACCATCTCGTTCCCTTATGTTCTCATCCCCCTTACCCTCCCCTCTCTTGCCCCCTCACCCCCAGTTTACTTAGAAGATCTCATCTATTTCCCTTGTCAGGGTGATCTATGCATCCCTCTTAGGGTCTCCTTGTTACCTAGCTTCTCTGGAGCCATGGATTGTGGTCTGGTTACCCTTTGCTTTACATCTAGTATCTACTTATGAGTGAGTACATACCATGTTTGTTTTTCTGAGTCTGGGTTACATCCTGGTCACTCAGGATGATATTTTCTAGTTCTATCCATTTGCCTGCAAATTTCATGGTATCATTGTTTTTTACTGTTGAGTAGTACTCCATTATGTATATGTACTATATTTTCTTTATCCATTCTTCAGTTAAGGAGCATCTAGGTTGTTTCCAGGTTCTGGTTATTATGAATAGTGCTGCTATGAACATAGTTGAGCATGTGTACTTGGGGTATGATTGAGCATTCCTTGGCTGTATGCTCAAGAGTGGTATCATTGGGTCTTGAGGTAGATTGATTCTCCGTTTTCTAAGAAACCACCATACTGATTTCCAAAGTGGCTGTACAAGTTTGCATTCCCACCAACAGTGGATGAGTGTTCCCCTTTTTCCATTTCCTCTCCAACATAAGCTATCATCAGTGTTTTTGATCTTAGCCATTCTGGCAGATCTATAAGATGGTATCTCAGAGTCATTTTTATTTGCATTTCCCTGATGACTAAAGATGAACAATTCCTTAAATGTCTTTTGGCCATTTGAGATTCTTCTGTTGAGAATTCTCTGTTTGGCTCTGTAGTCTATTTTTTAATTGAATTGTTCAGTATTTTGACGCTTAGTTTCTTGAGTTCTTTCTATATTTTGGAAATCAGCCCTCTGTCAGACATGGGATTAGTGAAGATCTTTTTCCATTCTGTAGGCTGTCCTTTGCCTTACAGAAGCTTCTCAGTTTCAGGAGGTCCCATTTATTAATTGTTGCTCTCAGTGTCTGTGCTACTGGTGTTATATTTAGGAAGTGATCTTCTGTGTCAATGTGTTCAAGGTTACTTCCTACTTTTTCTTTTCTTTTCTTTTCTCTCTCTCTCTCTCATTTTTTTTTTTTTTTGGTTTTTTGAGACAGGATTTCTCTGTGTAGGTTTGGTGCCTGTCCTGGATCTCGCTCTGTAGACCAGGCTGGCCTCAAACTCACAGAGATCAGCCTGGCTCTGCCTCACGAGTGCTGGGATTAAAGATGTGCTCCACCACTGCCTGGCTCCTACTTTTTCTTCTATCAGATTCAGTGTAACTGGATTTATGTTGAGGTCTTTCATCCACTTGGACTTGAGTTTTGTGCACAGTGATAGGTATGGATCTATTTGCAGTCTTCTACATATTGACATCCAGTTATGTCAGCACCATTTGTTGAAGATGCTTTCATTTTTCCACTGTACAGTCTTGTCTTCTTTGTCAAAACTCAGGTGTTCATATGTGTACAGATTAATGTCAAGGTCTTCAATTGGCATAAATCATTTTTTTAAATAAAAGCAATCATGAAGAAATTGCAATGAATTCATGATGCCTTATTGAGCACTGTCAATGAAATGGAACTCTTTTTGAGATAAGGTTTTAATATATAGCCCAGGCTGTCTTCAAATTCCTTTTGTCCTGGGCTGTTGTCATATTCATGACCAGCCTACTTCATGCTCTTGAGAGTTTGGGTTAAAGACATGGTCTTCCATGCAGACATAGATTTCTTTAATGAATAAAAATTTTCAGTAAAATTTCTCAATTTCTATACATTATAAATTTGGGGAAGAAAATTTCAATTAACGTAACTTGCATGTTAATTTCTAAATGAAATAGTTCAATATGGTATTGGAAATTCAAATATTCAACTATATACTAACAAATAAACACAATGATATTCCCAATCAGAAATATTATTCATATAAAATATACATTTTATTGTGAGATTAACACTCAATATTTATCTGCAAAGATATTTATATGTACTGAAACATACTAAAATGAAAACCAAATTTAATGGTTAAAAAGTTAAGCATTAGTAGGCAAACATGTCTTTTTTGATAAACCACCTGACTTTTCTTGAATAAAAATAAAAAAATCATATTATTTAAAGTGATTGATTAATATTGCAGATGAAGTGCCCTTTCTTCACAGTACTTGTTCAGAAGCAAAATATTATCTCTTTGAACATTTTTTAGATTTATTTTTACAAATTTTAAACATTTTTTACTAATTTTATTTTTAGAGTTTTGCTTATTGCTCTGATATATACATATGCCAATTTGTGGACTTTAGTCACCAAAAGACAGGACTCATCAATTAATCAAAACAACTTCATACCAAGTATAATAATTTTAGTTAGTCATGACAGCATTGATATTTCATAGACTCTAAATGAAAAATCTTCAAAATTGTGCTGAGGCTATAGCTCCATGGTAGAGTGCCTGCTTATTATTTACAAGGCTCGGGATTTGATCCCCAGTACCACAACCACCACCACCAAAACACAATTCAGGTAGGCAAGAAAATTAGGAATGTATGCCACTGTACTTAATAATAGAGAAAAAGAGACTGGCTCAGAGATGAGTTAGGCCAGAATTTACTCTGACAACAGCAAGTTGGGGGAAGGTCCTAGTAACAGAAGAAACAGGACTTGAGCCATGCTTTGAAGGTTAGGGTACTCCAGACAAAGGTCGTTACACATGCCGGTGCCACTGGGTATGAAATGGTGCCTTTGCCAGTGTGGCAGAATGAGAAACCTAAGGAGTCTTTCCTTGATATTGATAACTTTTCATGAGCTAGAATCCCTAAATAGAAAAATATTTTGGTCTTATTTACTGCTCTACTCAGAGTCTGGCACATTGTACGTGTTCAGTAAGTACTATTTGAAAGAGCGAATAGATTGTGGAAGGGTAGATTCTAGTGTCTGGACCATGTCCCATGGAAAATTAGAATCGCCAACTCACTGTTCAGGGTCCTGTGACATCACTTGTTGGGTAGGAAGATGAAAGCTTATTCTGGAAGAAGTAGAAGACAAAGACTCAAAGACAAATTGACTACTGACAGAGTTAGGTTACATGATGTTTGTTTGTTGTTGAGACAGGGTCTCACTGTGTAGTTCTGGCTGTCACGGAACGAACTATGTGAAACAGGTTGGCCTTAAACTCCCAGAGATCCACCTGTCTCTGTCTCCCAAGATATTCCTAAGGGAGTGTAGAGACTGAGAGTAATGGTTATGTGGATGGTGGGACCTGAGACACAGTAGAAAGGGTTTGTTGATAGGTCTGAAGAAAGGATGAAAAGGAAGTACAAAGGAAGACATTTGTTCATTTAGTGGTACAGTGGGTGGCTGTGCTATTCCTAGAGATTAAGAATGCAAATAAGGAACAAGTTTTAGAGAAGGAGGGAGTTTAATTTTGGACCTGCTAAGCTTATATTATTGGAGAAAATCCAAAAGTAAGCAGAAGCTGAGCTAGGATAAGGATCTCGGGGAAATGGCTGTCATCAAGAATATGTCTGAGGCTTGTATTAGTTATTTTTCTCATTGCGGTGTCAAAATACCTAACAAGAAAATATGTAAGGGCAAAAGATTTACTTTGGCTTGCAGTGCGAGGGCATACATTTCATCGTGACAGGGAAGGTGTGGTAACATGGTCACAGGAGAGGTGGGCCAACTGGTTGTCTTGTGTCTGCAGTGAGGAAGCAGAACAGTGAGGGCTGCTGCTCAGCTCACTTTCTCTTGTTTATTCAGTCTGGGATCCTACCCCAGAGAATGGTGCCACCCACATTTAAGGTGGGTCTTTCCACTTCAATTAATCTTGATTATGCCTTACAGATGTGCCCAGGGGCTTACTCCTTCTGCGATATTAGATCCCCTCAAGTTGACAATCACTATCAACCATCTCAAAGGTTCTATGAGGGAATGGGGTTGGAGGATAAAAGTAGATGAAGAGGTGCAGGTGGAACCTTAAGGAGCACGCATATCTAAGGAATGGGCAAAGGCAGAGAAACCAACACAGGACGAAACTAACACTGACTCGAACAGTGAGATAACATCTGTGCTTCACACATCTTATTTGATCCTCACAGCAGCAAAGGAGAACCAGAAGAGAAGTTGAAAATGTTCTAGAAGATTCATCTTACAACTTGGCTATATCACCAGGTGAAGAGCTCTCCTTGGTTCTTGTCTTCTCTAAGGGAATTCAGTCAGAGACATAAACAACTTAACAGAAATTTAGTTAGCCAAGCAAAAGTTAAAGAGAGGTTGCTACAGACTGGCCTGAATGGGAGGTGGTGTTGTTAGCCCATTGGACGCAGCATTGTAGATTTTAAAGATGCTGTGATGAACAGTTATGAGCAGGGAAACACAAGTGTAGGGTAAACTAACTCTGCTTTCCAAACCATAGTAAGCCATATCTCCCTTCTAGTGCATTTCATCCTGTAATGCTTCTGAAAGGTGCACAAAAAGGATCACAACTACAATGCCAGTGCTCTTACAAAGAAGCCAGGGTGTTTGGGGACGAATATCGCTTGTGGGTATGCGTGTGTAAGCAACTACGGAGTCCCAAGGACTTTTGATACAGGGGAGAGAACCTGTCTGTAGTTTCAGGGACATTTAACCGGAAAGGGCACTCTGACACACCTGCCAAGACATGGCTGCAGGTTCCCTGGTTCCTTCTCATCTAATGCTGCCACCCAGTCTACCCAAGGATTAGTTATATTTGACCTGATGGCTACCCTGTCATTAAGGTGACTATTCAATTCTGCCTCCATTGACAAGAAAAGAGCAGTGACTGTGTTTTGGCCACATTTTATTTGAATTCATATATTTTTATCTGTCGTAAAATAGTATTCTTTGGATTTTTAAAAATGATTTACAAATGTGTAAAGAATCCTAAGGTCCTGGGCCATCTGAAATCAGGAAGGAGGCTGTAGAGTATTTCTTTGTTTAAAGAGGAATGTTTAGGTTCCAGTGAAAATGCATCAGTCCTAAAAATTATCAATTGCATCTTGACCCAGCAAAAATGATTTGTGAGGAATAAAGGAACACAAACAATTCGGAAATAGGTTCTTCTGTGCACAGCAGATTGCCTTTCTTCCTATTTATCCTTTGAGGTTCGGACGAAGCTGCTTTATTCTTTCTCATGACCCCTAATGTAAATGCTTCTGAGGAAGATTCTAAGATGGCTGAGAGGAATTCATTTTCATTCTAAAATAATCTTGTCTTACAGAAGAGTTCAATTGAAAATTTCATTACAGCCCTTAGCTCCATCAATTTGTTTAGGTAATTCCTACTTAAGGGCACATGCAAGGACCTACTTTAATGATGTCATTTTAAAGACAATTATGTATGCATGGCTGTATCTTCTAACCACTGGCTGCTCTGGAAAGGGGAATATCACTGGGGAACAGAACAACAAACTTGCCCAAAACTTAGGGGTGGTTATCATTGGTTGAAATAAAGTATTTTTCATCTGTCCTAAAGAAATGCTCAGATTAACGGTCTCTAAAGTACCTTGCTGGCTGTGGCAGCACATGCCAAGAAACACTACATGCAGCAAATTGAGGCAGGAGGAGATACTGAAACCTTGTTTCAAAACCAAACCCACTCCCGCAAAATTCCATCTTTTATTTTTTTTTTTTGTCTACTTTCAAAACAATTGAAGATTGTTGAGAGGAGACACAATACAAAAATAACAAAGGAGTGAAAGTAGTGGTGCTTTAAGTTTAAACTCTGCTTGGAGTTTAAATTTAGCGAGGCATCTCTCCATCCAGGGGAGACGAGAGACTGTGCTATCTAGTCTGCAAAGACAGCAGGAATTGTTTCCCTTGTGTCTGTACCCAGCTATTCTGTCTATTCACCGCACAATTGCATGTGCATACGTGTTTATGTGTGTGTTCATATGTGCACAGCTGTGTTAAGTGTGAGTGCATGTATGTACGTGTGCATGGAGTCTAGAGGTCAACACAAGGTGTCTTCCTCAGCTGCTCTTCGTCTCGTTTTCAGGAACTGGGTCTCTGAAGCTCACTGGTTGGCTAGAATGGCTATGTTCTTTTCTTTCTCTTATTTTCTAGCTGAGACTTGGAGTGCAGTGTTGAGTAGGAAGGGAGACATTAGGGAACTTGGGCTCCTTCTGATTATGAGATTGCATCAAGTGTTTACCCACCTAGCATGATGTAGGCAATGACTTACTGTATACAGCCTTTATTTGCTGAGGTATGTTCTCTGTAAACCTATTTTCTAAGGCCTTTGTCATGAAGGGCTGTTGGATTTTGTCAAAGGCCTTTTCTTCATCTGTTGAGATGATCATGTGATTCCTGTTGATTAGTTTATTGAACCATATTTTTATCTCTGGACTGAAGCCACCTTAGTCATGCTGAATGCTTTTTTTAAATATGTCTTTGAGAACTCCATTCATATATACGATGAGATAGGATCCTATCCACCACCACCCATTTTTCCTCTCAGACTCCCCTTGGTTCCCCAAAACATGTCTACCTCCCAACTTCATGTCTCTTATTTTTTAAATAACCTATTCATTCCAATTAGAGTTTCTCATATGTGCATGGGTGTAGGGTCATGCACTAGAGCATGGGAAACTTACAGTGGCCACATCCTCAAAAAGGATGTTTTCCTCTCCCCCAGCAACTATCAACTGCCAGTAGTTCCTCAATTATGGATGGGGCCTTGTGAGATCCTTCCACATCCCTGTTGAAATTTTGGCTGGCTTGATCTGGTTGAGGTCTTATGCAGGTAACCACAGCTGCTGTGAGCTCATGAGTACTATAGCCATGTAATATCCAGACAGCAACGTCACACAGCACCCTCTGCTATCCTCCAATTCTTATGTCCTTGCTGCCTTCTCTTCTCCTATGGTTTCTGAGTCTTGGCAGGAATAGGGGGAGGGGTGTTGGTAAAGATGTTTGTTTAGGTCCGAGTACTCAGTCGCTTATTTTAAATGTTTTGACCAGTTATGAATCCCTGCACTGACTTAGCCCTGCTAAAATAGAAGCTTTTCTGGCCAAGGTCAAGAGCAGTCCAGGTCTATGGGTACAAAAATACACATTTAGAAGAAAGTTTGACAACATGATAATTAGCAAAATAACAATATATTATAACATGTGTCATCCTATGACCTCCCCAGGCATGGGCTTTTGACTAGGTTTGCAGTGTCAGTTATGAATTCCATCCTGTGGAACAAGTTTCAAATCTATCTCTAGTTTTTTGAAAAACTTCCAGACAGATTTCAGAAGTGGTGGCACTAATTTACTCTCCTACCAACAGGGTACAATAGTTCCTCTTTGTCACATCCATGCCATCATTTTTAGTCACTTGCATTCTTGATGATGGCTATTTTGATTGGGGTATGATTATCTTTTTTAAAGATCCATTTTTATTTTATTATGTGTGTTTCGCCTGCATGTACGTCTGCGCAGCATGTGCATGCATTGACTGTGAAGCAGCATGTGCATGCATTGACTGTCCAGATTCCCTGGACCTACCTAGAGATACAGGAGTTTGTGAGTTGCTATGTGGGTGCTGGGAATCAAAGCCAGGTCTCTGAAAGGTCTGCTGGGACTCTAAGTCACTGAGCCATCTCTCCAGCGCCTTTCATAGGGTTAGGTGGAAAACTAAGTTTTACTGTTATGCAAATGGGCCTGTAATCCCCACACTTGACTGAGGCAGGGTGAGAGGGGACTTTTTTGTAAGATATGACAGTGGGACTTGGAAAATGGGTCAACGGGTAAGGTACTTGCTGTGCAAACCTGGGGACACGAATTCAGATTCCCAGAACCCACGTAAAGTCTGATGTGATAGCACATATCTGTAATCTCAGTGCTCCTGTGACAAGAGGGGAGGCGAAGGTGGGAGATTCCCTGCAGGCTGACAGACTCACCCAGAATGTGAGGCAGCAAAGAGCAAGAGCTTTTTTTCTCAGACAAGATGGAAGGTAAGGATCAATGCCTGAGGTTTTCTAATTGGTGCTTAGTAAGCTGAAGCATTAGAGAATATTAAGTTAATAACATGATTTTTCCTGGGCATCTACATAGCATACTCATAATTTTGTCTAGGCAAAACATCTGAGATACTAGTAAATGAATCTGAATGCACTCTCAGAACTTACTTTGTTGCCCAAATGAAGGATGGTTTATAAACAATAAACTGAGAACCACAAGTTATTTGTTTCCATTTTACACCAGCAAATGAAAACATTTCATACTTCTTAGGAAGCACATCTCTCTCTCTAGGCAAGATTTGATGACTGTGTTTTTAATTTCATCCTCAAGAAAAGTGTCCATTTTTTTCAGCTGTAATCATTTTGGCTCGGGGACCAGACATATTTTTCTTGCAAAGAACTCATGATTCATCATTAAAAAAAATCAAACGCTGTCCAAAATAAACATTGCAAAAGTTCCTTAGGGAAGAGAGCTACATAACTAATTGATTTTTCCAGTCAGTGTTCTTTCTATAAGTTAATATATCCTTTTCAATCATTTCATTCCAAATAAAACCAAACTAAACACAAAATGAAGGAATCCAGAGTCTTCCATTTGGGACATTTTATTTTCTGTGATAGTTTTGTTCACATCAAACTAAACTGTCAGTGTTCAGAAAACCTATAAATTGGGCCTAAAAGGACATACTTGTCACTGCCATATTGTTATGCCTCACATCAGCTTAGAAAGGTAATTAATCTAACAATTACTTCAACACTTGGAGACTCACTGGACTCAGAAGACAGTCCGTGGATCAGCTTCTAAGAACTTTGTAAAACAATTATGAGTTGACTATGAAATCACGATTTCAGTTTTAACTAAAGACTTGAGTGGGGGCACATGTGGCTTATGAATTAAGCTTTCCAAACTTCCTCAACCTCTTTTTTAAAAAGCATAGAAAACCCAAGTGGAACTTTAAGAAACTGTAAAATGAATTCATGCCTAGAGTGCATATTAAATGGATGATGTGAAGGAACTCATGCCTCGAGTGCATGCTAAATGGATGATATGAAGATTACTAGTAACCAGTGTGATTTCTATCGTTGTCAGCCTTTATTCTAAGACTGTACATGGCAAACAAAGAGCTCAGGTAGTGTGTTAGTTACTACCCAGTTTCTGTGACAAAACATCATGACCCAAAGCATCTTCTAGAAGGAAGTGTTTATTCTGCTTAGAGTTCCATAGGGAGAGTCTATAATGGTGGGGGAGGCATGGCAGTAGGCGGCCAGAACAGAAAGCTGAGAGATCACATCTTTAACCACATGTGAAAAGGAGAGAGAGAAAGAGGGAGAGAGAGAGAGAGAGAGAGAGAGAGAGAGAGAGAGAGAGAGAGAGAGAGAGCGCTGAAAGTGGAGTGAGGCTATAATCTCTCTAAGATTACTCTCAGTAACATACTTCCTACAACAGGGCCACACCTTTTATCTTAGTCACTGTTCTATTGCTGTGAAGAGACACATGAACAAGGCAACTCTTACAAAAAGGAAACATTTAATTGAGGGCTGGCATACAGTTCCAGAGGGTTAGTCCATTATCATCACGGTGGGGAGCATGGCAGCATACATGATGCTGGAGCAGTAGCTGAGAGTTATATCCTGATCTACAAACAGAGAGAGAGAGAGAGAGAGAGAGAGAGAGAGAGAGAGATTGGGCCTAGCCTGGACTTTTGAAACCTCAAAGCCCATCTCCAGTGATGCATTTCCTTCAGCAAGACCACATCTACTCCAACAAGGCCACACCTCCTAGTCCTTCTAAAACAGTGCCACTCCCTGGTAACTAAGCATTCAAATACATGAGTCTATGGGGCCATTCTTATTCAAACCACCACAACCACCTCCCCAAATAATGCCACCAACTGAGGACCAGAAGATAAAATACAGGAGCCTTTGGGGAACATTTCTCAGTCAACCCTCCACAAATGGAACTTTCCTTTTTCTTGTAATCAGAATATAAAAATGCATTTTTTTTCTCGAAATTTTTTGTCTCTAAATTGTCATCTTTTTTCTTATAAATTACTCATTATATTTTTGAAATGTGAATTATTGGAAACAAAAGATAGAAAATTAAATAGAAACTGGTGACTAGTTCTATAGTGTACATTTTATTTTTTTAATTTTATCATGAAGTTTTTAAAAATTATTTTTATAGCTATTTTTAAAAACTTTTTTGAGACAAGGTTCCTCAGTGTAGTCCTGGCTGTCTTAGAACTCACTCTGTAGACCAGCCTGGCTTGGAACTTACAGAGATCCACCTGCCTCTACCTCCAGTGTGCTGGGATTAAAGGCATGTGCTACCACCATGAGGTTATGATTTTTGAGGTTATAATTACATGTCTAATATTAGGGCAGTGATTTGATGTACTGAAGCCTAGGATAACTTTCTTATTTGTGTTGCAGAATTTGAAAACATTTTAAACTTCTCTTTAAATGGAATTTAGACAGTTCATATTTTTCAAAATGACCAGCAGGTAGAATTGAAATGTCTGTCTTGTACAACAGGAATGTCTCTGCACATGGCGATAGTCCATATACAACCGAACTTTCCAATGACTTTGAATCATTGTCATAAAAAACAATGTTACTCCAAAGTATAATATGTGTTTCAACTGGAATTGAATTCCATAGAAATTTCTACATATATTAGGCACAAGACCTCAGTTAGTCAAAAGCCATCTTTTGCCATTGTGAATGTATCAGAGTCCACAGCAGTGGTCCTCAACCTTCCCACTGCTGTGCTACTTTATAACTGTAATTTTGCTACTGTTATGAATTGTAATGTAAATATTTTTGAAGATAAAGATTTGTTGGAGTGGGTCATGACCCACATGTTGAGAACCACTGTCTGCAGCTTTGTGCTATGACCTTTAAAATGGTAGTCCTGTATGAAACATTTCAGGAATGGGCTGGCATTTATAACAGGGGGCACTGTTATATATTTTTAGTGTGACTTACGACAAGTACTATGAAAGAGGAGCTACAGTTTGACATCCATCATTCAACATTGGTACATGAAAACATTGCATCCAAAGCGGATACACTTGTGATATGTGCCTCTAATCATTCTTGCTTCCCCCAGCAAAATCAGCAACATGAATGTACATCAACAGTAAATGACAGAAATCACAGTATTCTGCAATTGGAAAATATGAATAGTCCCAGAGAGTATACATTTTTAAATTATCCTAAAAATAAGAAAGCTAGGAAATTAAGTGCCTTCTAGAGAATTGATACATTTTGTAGCTTCCTGCAACTCACTTAAAAAAAAAAAAAAAAAAAAAAAAGAACCCTTCAAAATGTCTCTCATTTTCCTATTCTCAGAAGAGAAGAATGGTCTATAAAGCAATGTGCCATTCAATTACTAAAGAAAAGAGATTTCTTTTAAACCTCACAATCTTTCTTCATGCAGGGAGGTCTTGAAAGATTTATTTTAATAGGTGTTTTTAAACATTCTGAGAGCTATTTTGGTAGTGTAATCCCAATAGTTTATGGGAGTGATGAATGAAGATTTTAGGCTCACCTGACAGCCAGTGGCACTGAACTCAATTACCTTTCCTCCTAACGGATCTCCTACCTCTGTCTTCCTTTCAATGTTGACTAAAACAGCAAGAGGCGGATTTAAAATATGCGGTATTGACACGGGCATGAAGCAGTAACAGAAGCATGCGGCTGGGTCCCTTGTGACACAAGAATCGAGCTCTGCCTTCTCTGAAGACCATGACAGGTCCATTAGACCCGGGGGTTCTTCCACATAGCCAGGCTGAGAGAATGTGTTTTCACACTCCATAAGCCTTCTGTCACTTAATGATTGTGTGTAAAAGTCTGAGGATGGTGGTAATGTAGCTCTATATTTGTTATAAAGGACAAGCATTTGGCATGGCTGTCTTATTCACCAGGTCCGTACTGTTTCTCTTAGATAAAGCAGGCAACATGATGGTATGTGCTTCAAAAACCTGAAAATTAATATGAACTCTATCAAAATGGACATATCTTTTCAACAGTATGAAATATTCTAGAAAATACGAAGCATACACAGTGTGTCAGTTTTACACATGTCCACAGAGTACCATCACTTCTTTGGTTGTTTAGGGGCCCACTTCTGTCTACTTGGCTTCAGTACAGCAGTCATGTTCATACACAGAGGCATCGTCGTCGGTTTCAGGAAAGGACCATGAACACATGAGCATGAAGCAAAGGGAAGAGTGGGAACTCCTGTGATCCAGTCGTTATTATTACCACTAAGAACCAGTTCATCTCGGATTCTCTAGAGTCAAGCGGCTTCATTGTAATGATCACTGATTTATTTGACATGGATGGAGGAAGGGATACAATTTTAAGTTAAAACTCAGGCATCTTAGGTGAGTGAAGATCAATTACACTTGAAGTAGAGGAGAGGAGGTTACCAGGATGTCTTACTAATTTGTGTGTGTGTGTGTGTGTGTGTGTGTGTGTGTGTGTGTGTGTGTGTGTATGTGCGTGTGCATGCATGCCATGAAGTGTGAGTGTGGAGGTCAGGAGTGTCTCTTCCTCCTTGCTTGCACACATGCCTGCTTTCATCAGAGTTGATTTCTCCTGAATCATTCAAGGTCTCAATCATTTTGGCTTTTCTAGTTTCCTGCTCAAAGAGGATTAAAAAACAACAACAAATTAGAATGGAGGTGAGAAACTGGAAGTAAGGAAACTGGCAGGGAGACAGGGGCAACTGCTAGACAAAGCAGGAAGGAGAAATGAAGACTCAGACTGTAGACCGTGGGCTTTACAGAACAAGGCAGCCACGTGATTCATAACGATGGTGCAGTCACCAAAAAGGCCAAAGCGTGTCCAGCAGTCAATGTTTTCAAAATACTTAATGTAGTTTTCAATTCTTTTCATAAGCTGATATAAAAATACTTAAAGAATCTAACAGTAAATTGAATTAACCAGATGAAATATGTCTTTTCCAAAGATGTGTCTTTATATAGTTATAATAATTTCATAACAAAGGTTCAGAAATATGTAATGGATCCCAGCTTTAAATACTGAAGACATCTATGGTCACACCCAAAATATACAGGTTGATTGTTGGCTCTGTAACACACAAAAGGAAGTTGTATAATTACTATTATTGCTGTTGTTATGCAGACTTATGGTGATGGCCAT
>CABHPR010153342.1:2012-37021 GCA_902168415.1 Peromyscus melanophrys
CACACACACACACACACACACACACACACACACACACACACACACACAAATAAAACATCTATAGTCATGCATCCAAGTCATGCTCCTGGTACCTGGACCATGTTGGATGGAATCCTGGTGCTGACATCTTGGACTCACCTATCTCAGCCTGGAAATCTACCTTTCTTCTCATTTGTATAACTACTCCCAAAAGCTGTGGTACATTGCCTCCACCCATTTGACCCTAGAGAGCAGCTCTTTACTCTTAGGATGGGATGAAGCCGGCAGGACCTGTCCTATAACTTCAACCAGACACAACAACACAGCCCATTACCTATTTTGACTACAACAAAGTGACTTCAACCATCAAAATCTTCACTGACATATACAATCATCGTTACTTGCCCATTACAAATAAATGCTACAGTTCAGAGTTTGTAATTCATAAAACATTCAGAAATGTCAGCTGAACTATTCTCACACTAAGCTTGAGGAAAACATTTTATTCAGATTGCTAACCTAAGTTTCAAATAAAGATTTTTTTACAAAGAGCAGCTTAGCAGGTTTTAAATATTCTTTCTGCAGGGTGTCATGGAGTGATACTTCCCAAAGCCAACTTAGGTTATCCATCATATGATAATTAATGACAATGGGGGAGCAAAGCTTCTCTTTAACTTCCAGTCAATTTTATCCTTTCCAAAGATTTCCTTCTGTTTTCAGAAAAGGGTTTTTGGAAGGAAAGAATAACCAAAGGATGGGGAAAGGGCAAAAAAAATCTTCCTCAGAAAATCCAATCTTCTTTTGCAGAGACTGGCATGGTTTTTACACACTCACAGAGGTATCCCCCCTGGTTATGTTGCAAAAGCCACGCAAATAATAATTGTGGCTAAGTGCTGCACTGACAGTCAATATTGTATTTTCCAAGCTTGTCCTCATTATTCTTTATAGTATTCATGCATTTTGTGAAAGATCAAAAGATTTACATATCATATGGAGTGCTTTAGGGAGTAACTTGCTGAGTACTTTAAATGCGCAATGTTCCACAGCCTTTTAAAGTCGGATTTCACTTCTCTCTTCTTTGTGATAAAAAATAACAAGATAGAGCTAGATGGGTTCTTCCCTCAATATAATAAAATGTCTATTTTTAAATATAAGATGAGAGTTTGATATTTTTATCTCTGATTCCAAATACAATTTTGTGGACCCAAATAATAAACAGTCGCTTTCTTTTAACATACGCATTTGAAGAAGGAAAAAAAAAAACCCAAATCTATATAACTCAACTTCAACAGATCCTCAAGCAAACCACTACACACACACCACAATGTTCACTGCAGTTATTAATAATAGAATTGATATATCTGCTTGGAGACACTGAGAGTGTAGGCTTTCTGGAAGTGGAGAATAGAGATCCACGGCTTTTATTCGACAAAACATAAGTGTGGTAGAAGCTAGTAGCAGCCATTTGCTTGGTAGATGTAGATATAAAGTGCAATGAGGAATATGCTAAGGAGAAGCAGTCTGGCCTGCTGGAGCCGAATGTCCTTTACTAATTAGGTCAGGTCAGAAGCTGAAGATCTGCCCTGCTGGAACTCTTCATGAATGGATTGTTCTGCCTTGCGCTCCTGAGGTTCGTGTTGACAAAACATTAGGTGGTGGTGGTTGACAGGAGCAGAGCCAGCTCAAAGTCACTGTTCCCAACACAAATGCTTTTAAGAAAAGCACAGTGAGGCTGGGGAGATGGCTCATGGGTAAAAGTTCTAGCCACATAACTCTGAAAACCCAGGTTTCATTCCTGGAACCCACATCAAAGGCCAATGCAGTGATGCACATCTGTAATCTCACTACATCTGCTCTGAGAAGAAAGGTAGAGACCAGAGAGCCAGCTAGCCCAGAGCAGGCGCACAGCCGCACAAAGAACAGGGGCCTTGCCTCAGCAAGGTGGAAGGTGCGAACAGACTCTCAGAAGTCGTCCTCTGAGCTGCACATGCATGCGCATGCTCGAGCACACACACAAAATAAATATTTTCTAAGAAACTAAAAAACTTCCTAAAATCAGCTATGCAAATAGGAAATATGTCAGACAGACAGTTTGTTTTTCATCCAGTACTCTAGAAATACTAACACGCACAGACCCCACTTTGTCCTATCACATTCTGTTCACTGGGCTTTCCCCAGCACCCTGTGTCCAAGAGGAGAGGGGAGTCACTGTCATCAAGCCTTTCTTCTTGAGACATGCTGTCTTCCTACTATGGCAAAAAAAAGTCCTGGGGGAGCTAGAGAGTGTGTTTGTTTGGGGCATTTCACTTTACTCCAGAACAAACTGAGGGAAAACTCTTCTTTAATGAACCAGTGCAGTGTAGAGAATTCTGCTTAAATATTTGCTCAGATAATATTTCCTCACTCTGAAGCTACGGATCTGGCAACAGAGACAGATTAATAGCAGCAGTGAGCCCCACAGTTGTTTGCAGAGAGACTCGCGTATCAAGGCAGGAACTAAAGAAAGACAGACACTCGGGGTGCAGGATCCACAGAGATGCTGCGCCATCCTCCGAGAGCCAGTGTGTGCACGGCTCTGACTCTGCCTCCTTATCCCAGAGTGTCCCAACAGAAGTGACACAGGAATTCCAAAGCCAAAACACACGTGGAGCATGCTAAGTCAGCTGTAGCTTTGGATAAAATATATTCTGAAACACTTGAAAGATGATCAGCAGCAGGTCCCAAACTCATATCTATATGATGTGAAGCTTGTTATAAACTTAACTACAAAGTGTCAAAGACAAAAATAGTGATCTTTAGGAAGAAGATTAAAATATAGATACTACTAAAAAAAAAAGGAATAGTTTTGTTTTTGTGTGAGGGGGTTGTTTGAGTGAACGGGTAACTCTGACTTAAAAACAAATAGTTCTAGATTATGGTCTCAGTTTTCAGCTTTCATATTGCCTCAGAACTAAAGTCTTATTGAGTTGCCCAAGGTAGCCTCGAACTTCTAGTTCAAGTAGTCCTCTTCCCTTAGCTCCCAAATATTACCTCTTGACTTACAGTACATTTGATAAATCTCTCTCCCTCCCTTCTCTCCCTCCAATCTCTCTTCCTCACCCCCTTTCTCCCTTCCTCCTTCCCCAAGCTGCTTTCTCCACAAAAATGCATCCAAAATGTTTTGTCTAATATCTCCTTAAACTATGTTTGATGATAGAATTTGAAGTGATTGCCACCAAAGTTTAGTTCCTTCTGATGCATACATTTCATTTCTTATAAAACAAACAAACAAACATGGGTTTCTTTGTGTTAAAAATAGTAACAGCAAATATTCCACTAAACTTGCAGATGTTACTGTTACTAGGTAGTAGGCTTAAATTCTTTTTGTTTTATTTTTATTTGTTTTTTTATTTTATGTATATAGTGTTTTGCTTGCATGTATGTATGTATGTGCATTATGTATGTGTATTATGTGTGTGTAGTACCATCAGAGATCGGAAGAGGGCACTGGATTCCTCAGAATTAGAGTTACAGATGGTTGTGAGCCATCATGTAGGTTCTGAGAACTGAATGGAACCCAGGACCTCTGAAAGTAACAAGTGCTTTTAATGACTGAGCCATCTCTCTACCCTGCTTCTTTGTACTTCAATATCTATTTGTTATTCTCAAAAATAAAATACATACAGTATCTTTTTTAAAAACATGAGAGACCAGGCTGACAGTGAAGGCAGACTTTCGGTGTCTGAAATCTCATGACGCATTCAGGGCTGGATCAGGAACAACAGATAACCCAGGACAAAAAGAAGAAATGCTGGAACCCATGTCGGGTCCTCCTACCCACCCTTGCACTGCTCTAATGGCTTAGCAGTCAGCTTGTATGCTAGGAGATTGACCTCACTATCGCCTTCTCAAGGATCAGATATTGTTTTCTTCTTTCTCGTCCTTCTCTCTCTTTCTTCCTTCCTTCTTTCCTTCTTCTCTCATTCCCTCCTTCCCTCTCCCCTTCCCCCCTCCCCCTCTTTCTTTCCTTTTAAGACAAAGTCTTAGTATGTAGCCTGGCTGACCTGGAAACCACTATGTAGATCAGGTTATCCTCAAATGCACAGAAATCCACTTCCTCTACCTTCTGAGTGCTGAAATTAAAGCATGCTCTACCACACCTGGCCTAAAGATCAAGATTTTTAACAAAGGATGTGGTGGGAGCCACTTCTCAACCTTGTTTATGGAAAGGGATATCAGTGAGTACTTCAGGTCACATGGTCCCAGCACTCCCTAACTGTGACCAAGTACCCGAAAGAATCAGCTTATATAATAAGAAGTTCTATTTTGGCTGCCAGCTTCAGAGGTCTTAGTCCATGGCTTCTTGGCCCTGTCACATTTGGGCCTGATGTGGTACAGCAGATCATGGCTGGAGTGTGTGGAGAAGGAAGCTGTTCATTTGGTGGAAGATGTGAACAGAGAAGAGACTGGTATTCTGTTATCCTTCTTGAGGGACCACCCCTATTGACAGAAGACCTCCTACTAGGCTCCATCCATTAGATTTTCAGGAAGCTCCCCAAAGAACCAAGCTGAGGACAAGCCCTTAACTTAGTAGAAATTTGTGGGATGTTCTAGATCCGAACTATAGCACCTGGCATCATTTGATATCCCAGGAAAACACTAGAGAGATCTCCCACTCAAGTAGAAGTGTCCTAAGGTTGGGAAATAAGTAAGAAAGTGTGGGACAAGCTAAAACTATCATAAGGATCTTGGTGAAGAAATCTGATTAGAAAGTAAGGTTAAGACCCAGATAAATCCCTTCAGATATGATGCTGGCCAGTTTTATGTTAACTTGACACAAGCTAAAGACATCTGAGAGAAGGGAGCCTCAGTTGAGAAAATGCCTCAGTAAGATCAGGCTGTAGTCAAGTCTGTAGGGCATTTTTTTTTTAGTTAGTGATGGATGGGCAAGGGTCCAGCCCATTGTGGGTGGGGCAATCCCTGGGCTGACGGTCCTGGGTTCTATAAATAAGCGGACTGAGCAAGCCATTGGAAGCAAGCCAGTGAGCAAGCAGCACCCCTCCATGGCCTCTGCATCCTGCCTCCAGGTTCCTGCCCTGTTTGAGTTCCTGTCCTGACTTCCTTCAGTGATGAATAGTGATATGGAAGTGTAAGCCAAATAAATGTTTTCCTCCTCAACTTGATTTTGGCCCCGGTGTTTCATCACAGCAATAGTAACCCTAACTAGGACAGATTACACATAAGAGAAACAGGCATCTTCTTAGAGCCCCCAGGTCTAAACTGCTTGGAACCCTTGGAGCCTTCCACTTCAATGAGTGGCTTGGTCAATACTGATGCTACTCACATACAACCTCCAGTGAGATTTGCTTCTTGCAAATACTTCCACAAGTCCCTGGCCTTTTTATACTGGCCATTGTTCATTTGTAGATCTTCATGGCTTCTCTCACTTAAATATACATAGAGAGAATCCAAGGTGTGGCTGAATATAGCCAATGTGACTGTGAGGTATACCTTCCATGACCTGCATCCAAGTCAACACGGGCTGGATCTGGAGAGCAGGGCACCCTTTCTGGGAATCCAATCATGGCTTGGAAGAGTATCTGCTAATCAGAACAGCTAACATTTATTGGGTACTTAATGTGCACCTGGAACTGTGCTAAATATTTGACATTCATTATCTTGCTTAATCCTTACAATCTCTATTATCTTCATTTTATAGATGAAGAAATTGAGGATTACAGAAGTCAAGAAACCCATCCATGGTCACATGGCCATATATCTGGATAGGAAGAAATCCAAGCCTAGGGGTGACTGTCTCATACATTGTACATCCTTGTTGATAGCTTGCTACTGGGAAGGGGGATATTCAAAACTAGTGAGGGGCCACAGAGTTCATAAACTTCAGAAAGGAAGGCAGACCTTTTCCTGGTTTCAAACACCAGGACAGCTTCCTTTATCTATTAAAGCCAAATAAATTAATGTCAAAAGTGAAATACAGAATGAAAATAATAACAACAAAAGATAATGCCTGTGATAAATCCATACCTAGACACCAATGCTTTCTGGATTTGCTACAAAAGAAAAGAACAACTACCACAGTTATTAAAAAGTCCATAAAATATATGAAGTTCTTCACGGGACAGGACTATTGAGGAGTTTTAAAGTTGAGTGCTTGGAAACTGTTTAGAAATACTGTACCTTCATAATGTGTACAGTTTGCTTGAATGCACATTTTGTCCCTTTTTTGGGGCAGCAGATTCACTTTTGTATTGAACGTTGCTTATCTAGATGAGTAAAGCCATTTGTTTTTCCTGGCTGGAAGTCATTGGGAGTAAAGCTGTCAGGTATTTACAAAGGAAAACAGTGTGCCGAGTGCCAATAAACCCACATTTCCTACACTGACTACCAGGTGCAGCCCACTGAGCCTGGTGCTTTGCTAAGCTTGGTGCTCTCCTGAGCTTGGTACTCTTCTAGGATGCTGAAGAAGTTCCCATCATCATGGTCTATGAGACCATGGATATGAGACATGCACACATAAGATATCTTACATTTTATGTCTGTGTATGTATGTGTGTATGTGTGTATGTGCAGGCAGATGTATGCAGGTTCGTGTGCACGTGTGTGTGTGTGTGTGTGTGTGTGTGTGTGTGTGTGTGTGTGTGTGTGTAGCGCATGTGTGTGTGTATGAGTGTGGAGGTCAGAGTTTGATGTCAGGTGACTTCCCCGATTGCTTGATGCTGTATTTATTGAGCAGAATCTCTTGCTGAACTTCAAACTCACTGATCTGGCTAGTCTAGTTAGGCAACTAGCCCTAGGGATCTTGTCTCTCCTCATGAGCACTGGCATTACAGGTGGACTGCCAGGCCCACCCATCTTTTATGTGGGTCCTGGGAATCCAGACTCTGGTCCTTAAACTTGCATGGCAAGTGTTTTAACCATCGAACCGTCTCCCCAGCCCCAATACTTTACATTTTAAAACAGCACATTAACAAAAGCAAAAAAGCAAGATGCAAAATACAATTAGATACAAAATTTTAAGGAAACACAACATTCTTATTATAAAAATGCAACTGGTCAGCTAAAAATTTTTGTAGTAAACTTTATGTCAAGTTCTGGGATGAAAAGCTTATGAAAGATAATTCCTAAAATCTAGACTAATAAGTAGAGATTGGTGGTTGATATGTTTTCATGTCAAGTATGTTAAGAAACATGGTCCTTTATGGGTAGCTACACAATTCACTGCTTTCCTTTTTAGCAAGCAGGAACAATGTGTTAATGGTTCTTGGTTTCTCTTTATGAAGCCAATGTTTCACTGTTCTCACTAGATAACTGAGGTTAAGGGCATCTTGTACCAATTGCCTTACATTCCATACACACTTGCACTTTGTTTGTTTGTTTGTTTGTTTTATAACAAGTTCTCACTATGGAGCCCCAGCTGGCCTGGAACTTGCTATGTAAAACAGGCTGACCTTGAACTCTGAGATTAGCCTGCCTCTGCTTCCCAAGTACTGGAATTAAAGGCTTGGGCCACCACACCTGACCACACTTATACTTTTTTGAGTAGTGTGAACACGCACACACACACACACACACACTACTATGCAAAGTAAGAAGTTGAATGATTTATGACCAATAAGTGAAATGTATATGTCATGACCCACAAAATTTACAAGTTAAGCTTTAGATCTCACATGTCTTCAAAGGTTCAAGTATTAAAGGCTTTGTTCCCCAGGTGATGATGCTGTTGGCAGGCAAGTGGAGCCTTTAGGAAATGAGACCTAGTAGAAGAAGGTAGGTCATTGGGTGTGTGTCTTTTAAGTGTGTATTGGCACTCACCCCACCCCTCTCTGTCACCATGAGGCAAGCAGACCTCCACCACCCACTTCTGCCACAATGCTTTCTCTACCATGATGGACAATGTCCCTTCTGAGCAGGTTATACTTAGGAATATGTATGTATATACATACACATACATGAATGCAATAACAATTAATGAAAAAGAGACCATGAATTTGAAAGAGAAGGGAGGTATACGGGAGTGTTGGAGGAAGGAAAGGAAATGGAGGAATGCTGTCATTATAATCTCAAAAGAGTAAAAATGAACAGATAAATAAAGATTAAAAAGTTGCAGAGAGATCTCTGAAAAGCTGTGATCTATGGGCCTCTGTACTCCTCAGGCTTCATCTCTGTTACCACCTACATGCTGCCACAAAAGGGCTAAGATGAGATATATACATAAATACATATATATCCTTGCTTACAAACAGTGGTCTGTGCAAAGAAAAGCACCCCCCATTTAGATCTGAAGTCTCTTATTGCTTAACACTCACCCTACAGCCTTGAAAAAAGACAAGAAATTAGACAGGTGTGCCAGACACTTCTCTGTCTTAGGAAGCAATTTTGCAGGCAGAACTAACTTTCCTATAATATCCACTGTCTTTGTGAAACTCTCCCAGCCAACTTGAAAATTCCTCCAAATTTCAAGGAATTTGAATAAAAGTGTCTGGGTAAGAGCAATGTTTGCGTGAGATAAAATGCAAAACCTCATCTATTCTTTCTTACACACACACACACACACACACACACACACACACACACACACACACACAATGAAACCACCCAGCGTATTTTTCTAACCAACTGCCAAGAACCGGAGCTGGACCTTTCTGTTTTGCTCTCAGCTGATGCTGGCTCCCTTCGAGGCAATTCGGCACAGCATCAGGCTTACCTCATGTTTCGCTGAAACACTGGTTCTGAGAAGCAGCCTCAAGATGACATTCTGGGACGAAGACCGATGTTGTATGCAGCGCGGGAGGCAGGAACAGGGGGAGGTGGCCAAGCGGTGTTAATGCAAATGTGTTCCCGGGCTTCCTTGCTGGCACACCAAGTGGACACCCAGCCATCTGAATCTGGGCCAGCGAATTTGGCACATCTTGGGCTGGCAGAGCACGAGTCCAGCGCAGCATCCTGCTGCTGTTGGCATGTATACAGCTGTCTTTCTCCATCTGACTCTCGCTGCCACCACGGACACTCAACAGGTGCTGCCAGGGACACAGTGTGTTTGGCAGCTGTCAACTTTCAATAATCATCTCTGTAGCAGATCCTGCTCCGCTCTCCCACCCCACTTCTCCCCCTCCACACCCCCTCTCCAAAACCCCAGCACCATTTGGACCATTGCAAAATGCAGTTAGGTAAGGACACTGTTGAAGGCCCGAGGTCATCTGGAGAGAGATCCTGCTGGGCCACAGCCCCGTGGTGCCTTCGACTGCGACAAGCTGCAGCTCTTCTGAGTTGATTCAGCCATCTTTTCTTATTCCTCTTTCTGAGGTCAGTTGATTTTAAGGTTTTCTATTATTGGGATGCCGGTAAAGGTTTATTTTGTCTGATACAGTTTCACACTAGTACCCATTATCATTATCTACTGGGGACGTGTCTGCTCCAGGAGAGTTGTATCTATGTTCTTACAGGAGAGGGGGGACTAAAGTATAACAAATTTTATTTTAGTGGACACACAAAGATTATGTACTTTTGTGGTAGAAACTGCATGGCATAATGTTTTCAAATGCGCATACACCGTGCTACAGCTATGCCACGCTCATGAACAAATGCATGACCTCTGAAGTGAACTGTTCAGCCATTCTCCTTGCCCTTCAATTTTTATTAGCTGTTTTTGAAACAGGACCGTGAAAGAGCAGGTCTCTTTCATATCACAAGCACAGAAAATGGCCTTGAAAGCTTGCTGGAACCAGAAGTCTCCGTGGAGCAGAAGCTGAGGAGACGAGAGGGTTTTGTGGAGCTATATGAGAAGTGAGCACACTGGTCAGCAGAGGCCAGCCAGACACACTATGACTGGACACTGTATCAACTCTTTCAATCAGAATCTCTTTCTGGCCCTTCTCCAGAGACAAGCTCCACCCCAACTTCTGTGACACCCGGAGCCTTTTAGCCCCTGTAATGCCTCTACTTGGACCTCCATTTAGACAAGATAGTCCACTTGTCCCGGTTTCTGAACCATAAGATGCAGGCTAATGCGGGCTCAGTTTCCTGCCTCTCCTTGGATTGGTGACGTCCGTGTAACCGTCTGTGTGGCTCCCTCTTAGTGTTCCTTAAGAAGTGGGTTTTCTTGTTATCTTTCATTATCATCGATATTGAAGCTGTTTTCTCTGTAGTTTTGAATCTTTAGGGGGAAAAAGGCAGGCGCTTCATACAGCATATCACCAAGCACATATCTTTCAGTAGGTACCCAGTTCATCCTCCAGAAAGGATGAGGCAAGAAAGACGCCATCCTCCAGAATCTCCATTCTCTTGACTTCCCTGTAGTTCCCCCCTTAGTCCACAAGTTGCTTTTCTTTGCTTAGCTTTCCATAGTGAAGAGTTGTAGACTAACGGTCAAGGAAGCCCTCCCCACACTAACACTTCAAGAAATATCTGTCTAAAATAATAATTTTAGAGTACAGATTTTTCTTTTTATTATTTTATCTATCTATCTATCTATCTATCTATCTATCTATCTATCTATCTATCTATCTATCTATCTATCTATGTATCCATCCATCCATCCATCCATCCATCCATCCATCCATCCATTCATCCATCTATCTGGTAAGATCTCACTCATGTAACCCAGGTTGGCCTCTAACCCACTGTATAGTCAAGGATGACCTTGAACTTCTGATCCTTCTGCCTCTACCTCCTGAGTATTAAAATTGCAAGTGTGTGTTCCTGTGCCTGGTTTATGGAGAGCAGGGCCTGGGACCCAGGGTCTGTGCATGCTAGGCAAGCACTTTAGGGACTGAACTAGATCCCCTTTGTAGCCTGAGACTACAGATGGCAACTCGGTCACTGAGTAGGAATTTTAAGGTTACCATTGTCTCTGACAGCTGGCTAGTCACATGCTCAAGCATAAAGCCTCAGCAGTGTTTCCCTGCGGGGCATATCTACTCCACAGGAGACCCACACAGAGTGCCACAAAGATGCTGCCAAACAGCTGAGCAAACATTCTCTTCCTCAGTTATTAATCTCTGTACGTTCCTGCTCACAACAAAAAGAACAGAGTCTAGGAGAGCCCACAGACCAGGGTTGTCCTCCCCAGCACACACAAGTAACTGGACCAAGCAGTGGAGGCACTTCTGTGCCGCCAAAACCTCACCGACACTATGAAGGCATCTTCCTGCTCTCCAATATGGCTATCAATATGTAAATCTTAAGCTTGCCAGAGGGATTATTGCATATCCCATATGATGGTAGCTCACATTGTAATGATTGCATGTGTCTTTTTTTGTGGTTTTCAAGTGAAACGTCTTACTCTTGAACAGTATAACCGGCCTCTTACTAGTGTTAATAACTAAATGTCATAGATGTAGAACATTGCTTTAGATGGAAGGCATAGTTTCAGCCTCTGGGATCTTTAATGTATGCTTTACAGTACAACTAAGATATCCATGATAGACGTACGTGTGTGCAAGTATGTATATATATGTATGTATGTATAATTACATACAACATATATGTGCATGTTATCTATTATGTAACAAGGGTAAATCCCACAAATCAGTCATTGAATGCATTAGAAGATGCCCAGGCTTTGCCTTGCTTCCTCTATATTCTAGCTATTGAGGATAAAGAACTATGCTGGGCTGGAGAGATGGCTCAGTGTTTAAGAATGTGTACTGCTCTTGCAGAGGACCAGAGTTTGGTTCCTTGTATCCATGTCAGGTGGCTTACAACCACCCATATTTCCAGATCCAGGGTATTTGACACCACTAACCTCTTAGGGCACCTTTACTCCTGCACATATCCATATAAAGGTACACACACATATGCATAGTTAAAAATTAAATCTTTTTTAAAAAGAAAAAGAACTAAATACCACTAATTTAATATATGTGTCATTTCCCAAAAGATACTTGCCACAACCATGTAAGATGTTCCACCATGACATCTTAGATGGACTTTCAATAGGCTGTTCTCATATTTAATTTGATAAGCTACTTATGTGTTTCTGAATAATGAAGCTTATGATGAACCTTTCATCATGAATTGTCTTCATATTCCTTTTGCAGATGTGATTAGCCCAAGGGCAATTTGTGGAAGGAAGATTGTTGGTAGACCAGATGGTGATGCTGGCACATATCTCACAAGCAGGTAAGGCAGACCCTAGTCAAGTGTATGATGATTCCAGTAAGGGCGAATCCCATCGTTACCTGAAAGGTCAGATGTAATTGTTCTCCTACCATGTGTCTGGCTGGTTTCCCTGAGGAATGATGGCTGCCAGAGGGTTCAGTGTCCATCTTTACTCCTACAAGTTTGAGATAGGTCAGATTTGATGAGAGGACCCATACTACTGGGCCACTTTCAGCCTCATGGTAGTAGCCTTCTACCATGGCTACTATGCCAACAGGCCTACTGAGAAACCATGGATACAGTTAGGGAAGAAGGATGCCTGACATCGGTTGGATGGATTGGGCTCTATTCCTGTCTAAGGACCCCTTCTTTGGCAGGTGTCCTCTGTATGTCATTCATATGTGCCTTGAGGAATGCATACTGTCAGCCACTTCCATGAGGTTTTCATGTGCCTTTTCCCTAGACTTTCTAATTAGGAATCTCCCAATCCTATTCCTCCTGGAGCCCTCAGTAAGCACTCATAAGCAGCAGATGCTTGGCCATGGGTGAGGGATTTAGGCAGGACACCACAGCATCTACTATACACTTCAGACATTTGATGTGGTCACGACTATACCTCAATCATAGCACCCGTTTCCTGGTAGAGACCCCAGCTCCAAGGTAGTATTCTCTGAACATCAGTTTATACAAGATAACCACTGTCAAAGGTCTATCAAAAAACCATTGATCAAAGATGAAAACAAAATATCCTCAGCTCTACTGGGAAATGTAGTCAGGTGTTGGGGTGTGAGTTTATTAATCACAAATCTTTCCCAACATTCTTATATACTTGAGCCCATTGACCTATTACTCTATAGAAAGGAAATTTTGATGTCTCTGTCTTACGTCAGAAGCCATTTTCAAACCTGCATGTTAAGAAACTTACCCAGCAAACTCTTAGGCCAACTTCACAGGCATTGACAAAATATCAAGTCTGGAATCATGGGTGAATATCTACATGCCACATAGTATAGCCTTATATGCCAGCCCCTATTCTACAATCTTCAAGGTCATTTTCTACTGATGTGCCGACCTTTCTTGCCAGCACATGATGATAAATCTTGTTTTTTGCTTTGTAGTTATAGAAATAAAGCTATTGGAGAATTAACCCAGAATCAGTTGTGGGAAACTGAGGAAAAAGCATAGATATAGGAATTAGAACAAGATGGAGATTTGGTTGTAAGACAAAGGGAGAAACAGAAGTCGATAGGTAGTCAGATCTAACCACTGGGAGAAGAAATTGCTGAAGGATGCTACCACATGGGATGTCCTCTTGTTTTCACAAGTGTTCTCACCATAGCACGTCTCCCCGAGGTCTTCCTGGCTGCCCTGCTCTGACTACCACTTAGTGTGAACTGAGCAGAAGACCAGAGTTGGTCCA
The DNA here is from genome assembly GCA_902168415.1 of Peromyscus melanophrys. Taxonomy (NCBI): domain Eukaryota; kingdom Metazoa; phylum Chordata; class Mammalia; order Rodentia; family Cricetidae; genus Peromyscus; species Peromyscus melanophrys. The sequence goes on from CABHPR010153342.1 coordinate 15,514, forward strand.
GTAGCAAGACTGACTCCTGATGCTAGGCTAGAGCACCTTAATCTTCTCCAACTCAGAATGGGATTGGTTCCACGATCAACACATTGACTGTATTAGTCAGGGTTCTCTAGAGTCACAGAACTCATGGAATGACTCTCTATCTCTAGCTGTAGCTATATGAGTTTATTGGAGTGACTTACAGTCTGCAGTCCAACAATGGATAGTTATGAATGGAAAGTCCAAGAATCTAGCAGCTGCTCTGTCCCATGAGACTGGGTGTCTCAGCTGATCTGCTGGGATCCCAAAGAAGGAATGGATGTGCTGACAAGGTGAGGGCAAGCAGATGAAGAACAAACCCTTCCTTCTTCCATTGTTCTTATATAGGCTTCCAACAGAAGGTATGGCCCAGAGTGAAGGGGTGCCTTCAAGGCTCAAGGTCTGGATTAAAGGTGTGTGTCTTCTAGCCTCAAGATCTGGATCAAAGGCTTGTTGTCTTCCTGCCTCAAGATCTGGTATACCTTTCATTTCTGGATTATAGCTCATTCCAGATATAGTCAAGTTGACAACTAAGAATAGCCATCACATTGACCAAGCCTAGAGGTGGGCAGATCAAGGCCCAAGAGGCTCAGAAATGTAAGAGTGTAATCAAGACTGGCTCTGTTTAGAAGCTGAATCTCCATGAGGAAGTTCCTGAGCTTCTCTGTTTCATGCTGATTGGTGAGCTGGAAACGGCAGCGTCCATGTCTGCAGGTTGTAGTGAGGCCTGAATGAGTGCACGAAGTAGAATATTTATAATCATGCCCAGCACAGAACAAGTGTTCAATAAGTGATAGCCAAAGCAGTAGCAACCGTTATGTCCTTACTGTTAGTGGTAAGAAGAGAGAACACTGAGAAAAGAGGACCAGTGAGAGACCCTGTCTCAAAATCTAAGGTAGACAGCTCCTGAGGAACTCCTGAGATTGACCTCTGGACTCCAAACATGTATGCATGCACACCACAGGGGGGAGAGGGAGGGAGGGAGAGAGGGAGGGAAGGAGAGAGGGAGAGAGAGAGGGAGAGAGAGAGACAGAGAGAGAGAGACAGAGAGAGGGGGGGAAGAGAGAGAGAGGAAAGAGAGAGGAAGAGAGACAGAGAGACTATTTATTGCCTGTTACCTACAATTTTTTTTGCAAGGGATCAGTGGTTCTCAGCCTGTGGGTCCTGACCCCTTTGCGTGGTCAAATGACCCTTTCACAGGGATCACCTAAGACCACCAGAAAATAGATATTTATTTTATGACTCATAACAGTGTGGGAGACCAGCCCTCACATTTATTTTATCCCTGGGACTCTTGAGATATGGAGAATAAGAGACTTAGTTAGAAATAGAGGGGAGGGGGTTGGGGATTTAGCTCAGTGGTAGAGTGCTTGCCTAGCAAGTGCAAGGCCCTGGGTTCGGTCCTCAGCTCTGGAAAAAAAAATAAAAATGGAAAAAAAAAGAAATAGAGGGGAGAGAAACAGAGAGAAACACAGGACAGACTCGAGTGGACCTGGCTCCTTATCCACCCGCCTGAGCTTTACTCCAAAGGTCTGTTTATAACAATGCCAAGGGGTGGAGCAAAAGTCCTCCCCCTTGCTAGTCACAGTCAAGTGTAGACCCTTACAAACACCTGGTACCCAGGCCCGTGGTCCAATCATCCTCGTATGCAGTCCTGCTGAGTACAGCCACTGGGAAACCTAGTGGGCTCCAACATAACAGTAGCAAAATGACACTTATGAAGTGGCAACAAAAATAATTTCATGGTTGGGGGTCAGCACAGCATGAGGAGCTGTATTAAAGGGTCGCAGCATGAGGAAGGTTGAGGACCGCTGTGACAGATGAACTTGGCAGTGCACTGAAAAGTGGTCAGGTCACCTGTCATCTCTTAAAATGTTCATATCCTAGTAAAGACACTTCCACAAGCCTAACCTAAGGAAGTATCTCAAGTAAATGTTAAATGCATTCCATCCTGTTAGTAACATATTGTGAATAATGTGAAGGAAATCAAATGTTCAGCCTAAGGAAAAAGTAAACACTATCAATGATATGAAATACTCTACATGCATTTAGCATTGTGTGTATGCAATGATTAAAATAATTTTAATGTTGAATTTAAATGATGCCTAATTTACAACCCTGACTACGTAAGGGAGAAACAAAAACTTCGGTGAGGATGACTTCTTGGTGGATAGCAGCTTTGTTGGCGCTCTTCCCCTCCTGGTACCTCTCTTCTAGCTTAGCTGTCAGCTGCCCATCATTTCTTCTGTGCCTCCCGTTCTCCACCTTGCTCCCAACCCCATCTTATTTGTGTGCTTTCTCTTAATAGAGAGATGGAGACCCTCTAAGGAAACATTCTATTCATCTTCATCTTTCTCATAAGTTCTCCCTACCCTGGACGAACTCTCTGACTTGAGGTAGGGCCAGTGGGGTATGATATTTAACCTGTGTGATGTAAAAGGTAAGACTTCCTCATGAAAAATGTGCTGTCTCAAACATACTTGAAAACTATTACCAATAAAGTTTTGTCTAAAAAAAAAAGAAGAAAGAAAGAGAAAGAAAGTAAGCTGGAGGACGGGGAGGAGTGCTTTGACATGCTGTCTTGTGGACGTGACATGGCCAATGTCCTCTTGAACTTACAGCAGCTGTAGTTACTGCCACAAGATGAAGCCAGTCAATCTTCCAACGCTGACTGGGGAGGGTCTCATAGGCTCTATCCCTAGTGGAGGAACCACTGGCAGAGGATGGCTGGGCGAAGGGAAATCACTTTTTTTTCAGGGTCTTAGCTACTGATAGTTTGCCTATCCTCCAGTGGTGGTTCCGTATCCATGTATGTGCAGGAGGCATTGACTGGATTCATTAAGTTATGGGGGGGGGGGGGGGGATGAAGGTGGGAGGAGCAGAGGAATGAGAGCAGGAGTTGGGGGAGATATGATCAAGACACATTGTCAAAGAATAAATTAAAATATCCTAAAATAAATAAAAACTAAGAGTATACTACTGTGAAAAGACAAAAGAAATGAGATAAATAAATACCAGATGGAATGCATTTGTATCCTTGTAGGCATTTCTCTAGAACCACCAGACACATGGCCAATTAAATTGCCACACAGCAAGAACTGGATACCTTAAAAGAGGGGTGCAAACTAAATCTTTTTTTGTCCCAGAACTAGAGAACTAGGTGGTAGGTGGGGGCTGGCTGCTCTAGAAAGCACTGGAAGGCCCTAGGTCTGAGCTAAGGAGGGAGAAGGTGCAGATTCAATCATGTCTGCTGTGGGCAAATGTTTGAGACCTTTGACATCCTTAGGCGTGACTCCTCTTTTGGAATTAGCCTCAGAATTTTAGGAAACTGAGTGAAAACGAAGAACAGATACCTCTCCTGAGAAGAACAAAGTAGGAGTATAATGACATTGGAGGTTTCGTCCATCCCTTAGAGTCAGAGGCCAAAGGTCTCTCGATCTCACGGGGTTAACAAGGCAGTAATTCTGTTTGTTTAAGAGTTTTTTTTTTTAGCTATATGTTGGTATATGGGTATGTGAATGTGTGTGCAAGTGACCATGGCGAGGCTAAAGGTCTTGGATCCTCTGGATCTGGGGTCACAGGTGGTTGTGAGTCTCCTGATGTAGGTCCTGGGAACTGAACTTGGGTCCTCAGGAAAAGCAGTCAGTGCTCTTACTACTGAGCTGTATGTATCTCTAGCTCCAAAAGAGAATAAAGCTTCAGATGGTCTCAGAGTCACAATGTAGCTGGTACTTAACAGACTTGTTGCACAGGCCTTCTAAACAGAGCACCTTGACTATGGATTTATACACTGCTCACCACCACCACCCCTACACACACACACACACACACACACACACACACACTGTAGTTAAAGGTCATTTCATACAACAGTTCTTAAGAAGCAGGTTGCTTACAGATTGTGCCTGGAGTCTTCTTATCCACTTGCAGGTGTGACTCTGACTGGGTAATCACCTTGTACACTTGACCCAGCCGGAGACTTTCTGAAGTCAGAGCCCTCCAGCACCTCCCGGATCCTTCTCCTGTCAAAGACATTCTCACCATTATAGTCTGCATCAAGTTACTCTGTTGACGATCGTTTTTTTCCCTTGAAGTTCAGTCAAAGGTTAACTTCTTCAAAGCAGGTTGTCAAAACCTGACATCGTGCTTGTTTTGCAATGTTGTAACACAACACACACGGACAAAGGCGCCCTCCCACTAAGTCTTCATGTCGTGGGGAGATCAACATGTGTTTGGATTCCCCGCAAAAGCTAGCCTGTGGCAGCATGCAAAGGAAGTGTGAGGCTCACCCAGCAGGTTAAAAACTTACAAAACAACAAAAAGTGCCTTTAGAATTATCAGGACCCATGCAGAGCAGAGAAAACCATGCCAAGTGCTAGCCTTGACTAGTTGTTTATTTGTTTATCTGCATTGTATGTGTGTGGTGTATGCACTTGTACAGGTACGCTTGCGTGAATGTGGGGGGGGCATATATGTGTGTTCTGGTGTATGTAAAGACTTGGAGTTGACATCAGGAATCTTCAAACATTCTCACCTTGTATACTAAAGCAGGTTCTCTGACTTGACCCAGACCTCTCCAATTCAGCTAGTTTAGCTAGCCAGCTTGCTCCATGGACCCCTGTCTCTGCTTCCCATGGCACATGCTGGGATTGCAGGTAGGTTGCTGTAGCTGGAGAGCTTCTCTCTGGGTCCCGCCAAGCCTCTGCAGCCCACTTATAAAATAAACACACAGATGCTTATATTACATAAACTGTTTGGCCTAATGGCTCAGGATTCTAGCTAGCTGTTCTTATATCTTAAATTAACCCATTTCTATAAATCTATACCTTGTCACATGGCTCGTGGCTTACCAGTATCTTACATGTTGGTACTCATGGCAGCGGCTGGCAGCATCTCCTGACTCAGCCTTCCTGTTCCCAGAATTCTCTTCTCTGTTTGTCCCACCTATACTTCCTGCCTGTCTACTGGCCAATCAGCATTTTATTTATACAGAGCGATATCCACAGCAGGTTGCCGTGCCCACCCGTCATTTACATGGATGCTGGGGATACACACTTCAGTCCTCATAGTCATGACAAACACTTTACCCACTAAGCCATCTCCCCAGCCATGGAAGCTTTCTTTTACGTGAAGAAATGAATGATGGAGAGAATGGAAGTGTGCAGGTTAAGAAAGGAGGCTAGAATTTCCAGGTATATTATGAAGCATGGCTAATATTACGTGTCGAATGTGAAATGTCTTCCACAGACTCACGTGTCTGAACACTTAGTCACCAGCCGGCAGCACTATTTGGGGGAGGTTTCCAGACCTTTCAGACATGGGGACCGACTGGTGGAAAGAGGGCTATAGTGGCAGAAATTATGGGTTATAGTCCAAACCTAATTCTAGCCAGATCACTCTGCTTCCTGACTGCCGAGGCCAAGTAACCAGACACCTCACGGTGCCACCACCATGCCTATCTGCCATAACGGGCTATCCCTGGACTGTGAGCCAAAAGAAATCTTTCTTCCTTTAACTTCCTTTAAATCTTTTCTCATCGATAAGAAAAGGATCAAAGACAGCTAAGACAAGTAAAAGCCAGTCTGGAGGCCTGCACCTAACAACAGCCGTACGAAGGCGGAAGTGACTCTAAGAGTCGATTTTCGTCCCCTGCTTCGTCAGGTGGTTCTTTTAGTCGCTCAGCTATCACCTTCCATCACCACTGAGAATTTCGTAGTCCTCTCCAGTGTTCTCCAGTTGGGCCAACTTGCTGTAAATCTTCCTTACTGGTGCCTGTGTTTATTTTGAGGGTAAAGATAAAGTTTTGACAAGTTTCCTGGGCCAGGAACCCTTAGGGGATTTGAACTTTCGCCCAGCTGAGATCCTTTGCCAGAAGCGTTTGAGTGGAAAAGGGTGGACCCAGCAAGCAGGAAAAGCATTCGTGAAAGGTTTCAACTGAGAGCTGTCTGGCCAAACACATCTAAGTTCTCCACGGAGCGCAAGCTCACCCAGAGAACAGTAAAAACATCTCCATATGTCACAAACGTATATGAGCTATCACTGCAAAGGACAATGCTTCAACTTATATTCAGACTCTCCAAGAAAACAGAATCTCAAGCCCTTTTTAATTTCCCTTAATTTAATTTTATTTTGACCACAGAGGTGTAGTAGCAGGACTGGCTGCTGCTGTCCATGGGCATCCACTCTCTTATACCTATGACTAGGGTGAAGATAGCTTTCAAGCATCTGTGTTGTATTAGAAATTCATATGACTCTGTCTGGGTTTCGCTCTTTGTTTAACAGATCATAGAGTCCCTGATGCCCATTCAATTAATTAATAGTAGAAGAAGAGTCTGGTATCAGACATTTCTCTAAGCTCTTTAGAACAAGCAGAGGAAGATAAGCATTTCATTAGTGTGATGACCACTTGCACCTAATTCTTTGATGCGCCCTAGATAAGCAACTCAAAGTGTAATTATTAGGGTGTACTTGGGAGATGGCTTCCAGCTGTCATAAATGGAAATAGCTCTCGTGGGTTTTTAAATTTTCCTTATAACTTAATTCAAATAGATCCCTGCTGAACTGTGTTCTATCGGAAAATATTTAAATGCCATTTGCAACAACTCTGTGCTCAGTCAGATTCTTGCACTACTCTCGTGCCTAAAGGTTGAAGTATTTAGAACTTCATGAACCAACCGTTGCTCTTGTCCAATTATTTCTATGTTAACAGAAAATAGCCCCAAACTTGGAAGAGTGGAGGACATTTAATCACACCCTCCATTAAAATCATTCAGTGTCTGAATGTGACTTCTGGTCTCCCTAGGCTCCAGCTTCCAGACATCTTCAACAGGAAGGAGCATCGTCTACCCTCTAAAATAGACTATGTTGGAGAATTGTGTCCTAGGCTCTGTGTATGTAGGCATATCCATATATTCAAAGACTTCTTTTCTGCAATTTCAGTACACCGCCCTTGAGCTATCTTCTGAGTATGGTGAGTGAAGTCCCTTTTCCTGTGAAAATCATCCAGAATGCCTCCACCCTTTTCTCAGACTTTTTTTTTTTTTTTTTTTTGGTTTTTTCGAGACAGGGTTTCTCTGTGTAGCTTTGTGCCTTTCCTGGAACTCACTTGGTAGCCCAGGCTGGCCTCGAACTCACAGAGATCCGCCTGCCTCTGCCTCCCGAGTGCTGGGATTAAAGGCGTATGCCACCACCGCCTGGCCAGACTATTTTTTTTTAATGACATCTTATTTCCATAACTCTCTTTGGGTTCAAACCCTAGTTGCCAACTTACGCATGTGTATGTTCTACCCATGTCTATTTCCCCTCAAAGTGAGGTACCCATAATCAAATGGGACAAAGCTATGTAGGGCATTATCATTCTGATAATATTGGGTCAATGCCTTAAAGTGAGTTGGTGTTTTTTTTGTTTTTGTTTTTGTTTTTGTTTTTTTGTTGTTTTTTTGGGTTTTTTTGTTTTGTTTTGTTTTACAGCAATACCAATGATGGCTGATGAATTCAACTCTTACACTGAAGCCCCAAAACCCAAAGTGACTTATGTGGAGGTAGGGCCTGTCAGAAGGTAATTAAAGTTAAGTTGGGTCATAAGAATCAGAATTTAATCAATAGGATTAGTGTCCTTACCAGAGGAAGAAAAGAGGCGGCCCATTCTATCGCTCTCCACACATGCAGAGGACTCAGCAGGAAGGTGGCCATCTGGAAGTCACGAAGGGAGACACCAGCAGACATCAACATTTCTGGCACATTGGTTATGGACTTCTACCTTCAGGAAATGTCAGAAAATAAATTTACGTTGACTAGGTCATCCATCCTGTGGTTTTTGTTACAAAAGGACAGTAGAGGATTGTGGTACAGTGACAGGGCGGGGCTGCTGCAGCAGACCCCACACAGTGCCGAAGTGGTTGGGAACTGGGTCGTTTCACAGGCCGGAAGTTGTGAGGTGTGCATTAGGCCAAAACCAAGAGCAGTGAGGAGAAGAGAGAGTCTACCGCCAGAAAACACCTCTGTTGTCTTAGTGGACACACATTATGCACAGTCGATTGCCACTAGGAATACAGATGTTAGGAATACAGATGTTAGAAGGCCATTCTGGTAAGGCCTCTGTCAGAAACACAAAAATGTGTGACTGAAACTGGACGGAAGCTGACCTTTGTTAGAGAGTGGACAGGCCATGGCCATGCTGTGCTCTGTGTTTGGGAAGGCAGAAGGTGCCAGTGTTTACTGAGGAGTGGCATCTTGGGTTCCCCTTGCTGCTTAGAGCAAAATGCAAGAGGGGAGAGACAGAATGAGGTGGGTTTTTTTTTTATTACTTTATTTATTTGTATGTCTGTATTTGCATGTGAGTGCAGTGCCCACAGAGGCCAGAAGAGGGCATCAGACCCCCTGAAGTTGTAAGTGGTTGTGAGGTGCCAGGTGTGGGTCCTGGGAACCAAACCCAGGTCCTCTGTAAGGGGGTCAAGTGACCTTAACCACCAAGCCACCTCTCTAAGCCTGAGTGAATGAATCATAAGAAAGACAGGAAGAGAGGGAGGGAGAGAATGTGAAGATTTGAAAATTTCTTTGGCTGCACTTACTACAAGAACAATAAAATGTGTTCTTTGAAGAGACTATTAAGAGTGTGGCCAGGCAACAAGTTGGGAGGTTAGTATGGGCGTGAGCCACAGATCTCACCAGTCACCTCAGCAGAAACCAGAAATAGAGAAGGAACTGTACAGGAGAAACATCACCAACTTCCCAACCAACTGCTTGGTGCTGGACTTCTAGAGCTGGGATAATAAATGTCTATTGTTCACATCACCAAAACTACGACTTTTAAAATGCCAGCCTAATAGGACTAATGCACTAGAGCTACTGTCTATCAACTTCTTTATATGTTGCTGTTAAGACATGTCTGTGTAACGTACCTGAGGCTACGATGGAAGAAGAGCTCGAAGGGGAGACCTGCACTTGTGGATGTCCGTGTTCACGCTGCTCTTTCAATGGCTTTTCATTTCTCCAAGGAACTACAGCAGAATCTCACTCCGCACCTGCATTGGTTCATCAGAATCAGTAATCACATAACAGTTACAGCTTAGAAGTAAATTTGCTCATCTCCTTGCTTCTAGAACCTTTCCACAGCTATCTGCTAATAACTGATGATGATAATAATAGTAGCAGTCATCACGAGGCAACATCTAAGTCTTCCATGTGGAGTAATTGACTTGATCTCTTTGTGACTCATTGTATTAGTCAGGGTTCTCTAGAGGAACAGAACCAATAGAATATATACATATTCTATATATATGAGGGGTTATGAGGCTGAGGAGACAGCTCAGTTGGTAAAATGCCTTCTGTGAAACATGAGGACCTGAGTTTGATCCTTAGCACCCATGTAAAAGCTGAGCACTGTAGCATGTGCCTATAATTCCAGCACTGGGGAGGAGGATTCCTGGGGCTTGCTGGTCAGCCTGTCTAGTTGAATGGGTGAGCCTCAGATCCCAGTAATCAATCCTGTCTGAAAAAACAAGGTGCAGAGTGATTAAGGAAAATACTCAGCATCTACAGGTACACACACACACACACACACACACACACATACACACACAGGAGCGCCAAAACAGGAAAAGGGGGAAGGAAGGAAGGAGGAGCTTCCTAGTACGCACATGCTGCATTCATAAACTTGCAATGCTAAGTGTCTTTAGATGAGGCAGGCAAGAAGATACAAAGAAACAGAAGGGAAGCTGACCCTGGCCACAGAGATTAGAACAACAGAGCTGCAAGCCACGGAAGGCCTGGAGCTGCTAGCAGACAGTCAGTCTCCACAGAGCCTTTCCAGAAGCAAGTCTCGGCCTCCGGGAGTGTGGGAAAGTCCGTGCTTTCTCTACTTCCTATTTTGTTGTCATTTCCTCAGCAGCCCTAGGAAACAAGGACATGACCATTTCTGGGGAGTTAGGAAAGGCCACAGGGCCGGTTCTGCCCATATTGTGAAAGCCATACATTGCGACCCAGGATTTAGCTGCCTCAAGTCATAGGCCCCCCTTGCAGATAACCTCAGTGGCATGTTCATAGGTAGAGCATCGAGGCCACCCAGTAAATCTTCACTGGACACTTGGGAGCTATAGCACAGGGCAGGTCACACCAGGGCATGAAGAAAGGCCAGAGCCTCGAACATACCAGAGGAGGAAGATGGGTCTTCTTGGAGAACCTGTTCAACATTCATAAAACTTGGCTTGAATTATTAATCCAACTGCTCAAAACCTCGCAGAAAAAGCAGTGGAGGTATTGAAGTAGAAAAACAATTTCTCCTATTCATGGAAATCATAGACCAATCTATATTTTAGACAAGAAAATGGAAGTAATGATATTTGGATGGCTTAAGGCCACACCTCTAGAACATAGGTCTTTCTCCCACCACAACACACTAATGTACACTGTTGGAGCATCTCATTCTGGTTGTTGGGACATTCCTAAATTACCAAGAAGAATGGCTGATGGATGTGTTTCAAATGAGATGCAGAAAAAAAAATCAAGTTATTAGCTATTTTAAAAATAACCGTGTTTCGGGGCAGATCTTCAGCATTCCAACCCAGTTTGCAGCCTGATGAATTCAGCTTGATGGAAACCAGAGCAAACAAACAAAAGGAAGGCTTAGGGAAGCCACCTCCCAGCTGCACGGGAAAATGGCTTTGAGGCGGTTAACCCCAGATAGGAAGAGCCGCAGTGAAGCAGCGTGCCTACATCGTACACATACATATTCAGACGCTTTGTCAAAAAAGCTCAGTGCTGGAGCATTTCAATTAACAAAGTGGGATGGTTTACCTGATAAAATGCTCCCTGTGTGAGTGTAATTACATATTTATACCCCACAGAGATTTTTTAATTTCTGTTTGGTTTGTTTGCCTTGAAAGTGTTTGTCACTAGGAGTGTTCTTGATGCGCAATTTTACAGCAGCATTGGCCAACCGCGTGGCTCGTTTTCATTTTAGATTCATTACAATCTGGAGATGGTGCTTTCTGCCCTGCACACACACAATATTGATACTTGCTGGAGAAGACAATACATCAAGGAACCAGAGAAGCATTAAAAGGATGCTGTCAAGTACCTGTCTTTTGCTTCTCCAAAACAAGATCGTCTTTTTTTTTTTTTTTTAACCCACTGGAGGCTATTAATTGAATCTGAAATGCTTGGAAATATGCTGTCTTTGTCGGTTTGTTTCTTATCTTCTGCTCAGAAAGCTTTTCCTTCATCTCTGCCACCCCTTGCCAGAATAACAAATCCAGCTGAAGGGACCAGCATCTTTTCTGGGGTTCTTCAGCCCTCCCCTTTCTGTGACTACATCAGCCTAGCTATGGATTGCTGACCGATTTGGGGCTGTCTTATTCCACTAATAAGCATTAGAGCCCCTGCTGTATCCTGGGTACCATCACTTACTTGGCTTGGGGTGTACAGAGATAAGCTACAAGTCTGATTGGCCCCATCTCATAGGGCTTGCGTATGAGCACAGGGTCCAGGCAAGCAGTTGTTGTTTAGCACAGCAAGTGCTAGAGCTGTGTGGTGCATGAGGTAAGCTACCACAGCTGCACAGTGGAGGCAGGAACCAGTTCTGCTCAAGGGAGAGCTGGTCTCACAGAGAAGGCAGTAGGTCTATAGAATTCACCTCTCCATCCTGAGAGCTCACCAGTTGATACTACCTATAAAGCCCTAGATAAAATCAACATGGTCCCCACATTCATTCTTTTGGGAAGAAGCTGACATTAGAGAAGAAAACACAGAAAGGTCATTTCAGAGTGTGGTAGGTGCTGTTAAGGGGGAAACTATGGAAGTGACAGAGGGCAGGAAGCTCCTTTATGTGGGCCCCTCTCCTAAGGTGACATCTGAGTTAGGCTGACGATGACAGAAGGGTGACAAGGAGCTTGATGTGTGCAAACTGAAAGCTCAAGGGGCCAGGCCTGGGAGGGGGTTGGAGTGGGCGAGGAGTTCGATGAGGTCCTCTGGAGTTGGAGGCTTGAGGGTCTGGAAGGTCAAATTAAATAAGAATTTATTCTCAGGGGAGTTACAAACAGGACTTACGCAGCAGGCTGCCACATCCTTACATGGCTCCGGGGACGGACCTGACTGGAGTGACAGAGAACAGAAAAAGAAAAGACAGACAGACAGACAGACAGACAGACAGAAGCAAAGCTGGGGTTGGGTGCGGACCTGGCTCTTTGCAGGAGAAACGTCAGAACCCCGGAAGCATAGTGCATTTGTTATTTAGAGCTGAACAGGGAGGCGGGGTTATTGCATACAGCCAAACCAAGGAGCTAGGGTTGTTATGTACAGATAAACAAGGAGGCAGGGTTTACGGTACACAGCTGGATCAGGGACACAGGTTTAGCTAGCCTCAGTGGGAGCTTTCTCTGTAGGGGAGCAGTGTTCAGACTGTAAATATCCAGGGTGAGGGGTGACGCTATAGTGGACAGTTTCTGCACTCACTATCAATATCCACACTCGGACCCACAAGGAAGACTCTACCCCTTCCCTTTGAGACTCACCAGGGAAGGCTTTGACACTCCCATCGGCCTGAGGCTAGGGTCCTTGACCCTGTCATGCCTGCTTCCACAGCACACATTCACTTGGGGCTTCCTCTGCTCCCGACAGGAGACTCAGGGACTGAGGTGTGGGAAGGAGGTTATCCCATACAGCCACATTCATCAGCAGGTATGAAGGAGGGGCCTGGGAGGTGACCAGGAGCTATCAACAGAGTTGTTCCGGGTTAGGAAGGAAGGTAATTGGTGCCACCAGATGCCCAGCACCAGGTGTGCCATGGGTCTCTGAGTCAGAGATATACCCAAAACAGCAGCTTTACTTCCTTTAGCAATGCCTGGCAACTCAGCCTAGCCCCAGGCTCCAGCTGTGTGCCAAAGCATGTACTGAGTATCTGTTGGAATCGCTATTTCAACCTGCTCACCCTGTTTGCATTCTCTTCTCGTTTTGTTTTGTTTTGTTGAGACAAGGTTTATCTGTGTAGCTTTGGAGACTGTCTTGGATCTCACTCTGTAGACCAGGCTGGTCTCGAACTCACAGAGATCTGCCTGGCTCTGCCCACCCGGCGCCTTCTCTTCTCCTGGGAAGGCCTTTCGGTCTCCTTTGTTCATCCCTTGTTTGTTCGGTGTGGCTTTTAGTGGATTTCCATCACTCCTCTTTTGCTGCAGGGCTAACATGTGACTCAAATTTAGCCAGTTATGCTCTCCTGTGCCACAACCAGATGAACAGGTCCGAGAGAGAAGCAGGTAGCTCAGGTTGGATCAGTTGAAGTCTCACCCTAGGAACTCAAGCTACACAAACACTACAAGAGGTCTCACCTCTCTTCCTTTTGGATCGGGAAACGCAAAATTGTGGAACTGAGGGTGTTGGTAGACTCCTTTCTTCCCACAGAGTAAGAATTTCTGCAGTAAGAGAGCATGGGGACCAATACACAAAGAAGAAGAAATAGGCAAACCTACAAAGCAGAGAAAACTGGCCTAATTTTTGAGATCCTGGACCCAGCAGGGCCTGATTTCTAGGTAATGTGACCTAATGAATTTGCATCTTTGCTTAAGGTAATTCATGTTGAACTTCTGTTGATTGCAACCAAAGTATAAACATCAGTCCCTCTCCCTGACTCTACCCAACCTCATGCTGCAGAGCCCTAGAACAGGAGAGTCTGCTATAGGCAAATTTTGCTATAGGCAAATTTAAAGGCCGGGCTGTGAAGTTTGGCTATGACTCAGGATGAGTCCCGTGGCATTTACAGGTTTAATCTTTTTACTCTTCGTTTTCATTAACAAGATTACCTTCAACCAGCTCTACTGCAAAGAGCAGACAAATTTGACTCACACCAGCTGTATATGCATATAATATAAATGAGTATAAATACCTGAACTGTATGAGTGTAAATATCTGAGAGCTGCTATGTCTGATGTGTATGTGGGTATATTTGTGTGTGTGTGTGTGTGTGTGTGTGAGTGTGTGTGTGTGGGGGGTATGGGTAGGTATGGTATATGTATATGCGTGCACAGGTGTATGAAGATGTGCATTCTTACAGAGGCCAGAAGAGGATGCTGGGACTCTTTCTCAAGGTTTCTTACTGAACCTGAAGCTTGTTGTTTTGGATAGACTCATTGGCCAACAAGATCTGTCTATCTCCACCCCTACCTTCAACATCAGGACCACAAGCATAAGCAACTATGCCTGGCTTTTCTGTGTAGGTGCTGGGGATTCAAACTCAGGTCCTCATGCTGCACAGTAAATGTTCTTACCCACTGAGCCAACTCCCCATACACATACGTGCACACACACATTTATATATACATATGTGTATATACGTGTGTGTGTGTGTGTGTGTGTGTGTGTGTGTGTGTGTGTGTGTGTGTGTAAGCTGGACTGTCCTTGACCTTGCAGCAATCCTCCTGCCTCTGACTACTGTGATTACAGGTATGCACTAGTATACCCAGCTCAAACCTCTATTGAAAATCATTTTGAGCAGAAATTAAATTTGAACAATGAATGTGTTTCTCCAGAGCTCAGTTAGGAATATTCAGCATCTGGTTTACTTACAAAAACCATGCTAAAACATTGAGAAATTAATTCATGTGTCCTTCAATTAAATATGAACTGTATGCCAGAGTGTTCTAGGAACTGTGTAATAGGCAACGAGTGATCTGTGCTTGTTTGTTTGTTTGTTTTCTGAAACAGGGTTTCTCTGTGTAGCCCTGGCTGTCCTGTCCTGGAACTTGCTCAGTAGACCAGTCTTGCCTTGAACTCAGAGATCCATCTGCCTCTGCCTCCCGAGTGCTGGGATTAAACCGGATCATATAATTTGTGCTTTTAAGGATGTTGTACAAGAAAACACACAACCAGGGTCATAGACGCCAGTCAAACTGCATTTGAATGCTTTACCAGAACGACTAGAAACTAGACCTTGAGATAGGCTTATCTCCTTCCTCTGTGTCCCATGCTCTGGGGACCAGAAGGTCTTTAGTTCTCTATGAAAACCTTCAGCACTTTGCTCAGCCATTTCTGCCCATCTGCCAACCCCATGGCTGCACAGCAGACTTGGTGACCTCTCCCCCGCCTACCATGCTGCCTTGAATATGGCTGTACTTATTCTCACCATCTCAGACTACTATCAAAACCCAAGTGGACTGACTATGCAGCTGAAACAACAAATGTTTATTTCCCAATGTTTGGAAGGAGGTGGGTGAGTCCAGGGTCAAAGAGCCTGGGTCTGGTCAGTGCCCATTTTCTCATCTTCTCATTTGTGATGGCCATCTTCTCATGGATCCTCACAGGGGATGGAGGGTGGGAATCTAGTTTTTGCATGTTTTATCTTTAAGGATGTGAATCTCATCACTAGAGTGCCACCTCCCAAATCCTGCCTCCTAGCGCCACTGCCACACAGATTAGGCAGCGGCGTACCACGAGCATCAGTCCACAGCAATCTAATCCAAGCACTTAGCCTTCCGTGTCTGGCACTGTCCTTTGTTCACATCAGTTTCTCCTTTGCTCGACTGTGAGTGGTTTGAAAATAGTTATTATGTGTTACTAATTTTCATATTTTCAGTTCCTAATGTTTGTTGAAACACGAAATTATGTCAATTTGAGTTGCACAATAACGTTGAATTTTTAGCATTCTGTACTCACAGGAGAGACCCCCTTTTATATCAGGAGGGGTCAGCATCCAACAAGGCATATACCAGAAATCCATTCCTGGCTCCTCTGAACATCTGGCCCTGACTTCCTTCTAGGGAATTACCATTACAAACAAGAATATGGATTGCTTTCTACTGTTGGTGGAGAGCTACTCTACAGGACCCAGAATCTGGATCCTGCCACCAACTGTGACTCTGACGTTGAGCCATTTATCCTCAATTGTGTAGCCCTGCCCCTCTAATTTTCCTGAACTGTTTTTAAATTTTTATTGTGTATGCTTTTGTGCCTGTGTGAATGTGTGTGAATCATGGGTGTGCAGGTGCACCCAGAAGCCAGAATGTATGGTACCCCTTTGAATTAGAATTATAGGTAGTTGTGAGTTACTTGCTATAGGTATTTGGAACAGAACCCAAGTCCTCTGGAAGAGCAGGAAGTTTTCCTAACCACAGAGCCACCTTTCTAGTCCCCTGAATTGACTTTTAAACTTTTAATTTCTCTTCATAAAACATTGAATCTGCAACTGAAAGCCTTGGAAGGCTCATGCTGGATTGTATGGGATTGAGTCAATGATCTCATCACTCTTCATCGTCCACTGACATGAAATTTACCGACATACAATTTCTCAGAAAAACACCACCAACAGAATTGATGTATGATCCTTTCACTCCACTTCTAAGTATGTACACCCAAAGAACTGAAGAGCAGGGTCTCAGATAATTAATTCTATGTTCATGTTTTTAGCAACATTATTTGCAATAGCCCAGGAGAGGAGACATCCAAGCACACTTCTGTGAATGAACAGGTGAATATGGCATTTAAATACATATGTCTTAGGGTCTCTACTGCTGTGAAGAGACACCATGACCACAGCAACTCTTATAAAGGAAAACATTTAATGGGGTGGCTTACAGTTCAGAGGTTCAGTCCGTTATCATTATAGTGGGACATGGCAGGGTGCAGGCAGACATGGTGCTGGAGCTAAGAGTCCTACATCTTGCAGGCAACAGGAAGTGAACTGAGACACTGGGTGGTGTCTTGTGCATATATGAGACCTCAAAGCCCAACTCCACAGTGACACACTTCTTCCAACAAGGCCATACCTACCCCAATAAAGCCACATGCCTTCATAGTGCTACTCTCTATGAGCTTATGGGGGCCAATTACATTCAAACCACCACATAAATGCTGTGGAATTCTCTGATAAGGAATGCTGCATAGTAAATGGATGTGCTTAATACCACAGAACTCCACACTTAGAAGTAGTTAAAGTGGTAAATGCTGTGTTTTGTTTATTTTATTACAGATGAAAATTAAAACTAAAACAGAGCAACTCTAAAATATTAAAAAAAATAAAACAAATAAGTAAAACTTACTGGCATAGTAAAAATGTAGGCCAAGGTGTAAAGCGCATAAATCAGGATGTGCTGTGAACTGAGTAAAGGACTCTTCCTGAGATGGGCGGGGGGGGGGGGGGGGGGGGAAGACAGTGCAGAGGCTCCTCCATCTTGTTTTTTTGCTGAGGCCATTTCAGGTTTAACTAGAATTTGATCTCCTTGATGGAGAATCCTGTGGAAAATTACTCATCTCTACTCTAGGAACCCAAAGTCAAGATGCCCCAGCTGACTTACGTCAGCTTCTGTTAAACTGCTTACTTGTGCAAACCTCCCTCTGCAGCTGCTGAGTGAGATACAAGATGTGGGCTTTGCCTTTAAAAGCCCCTTGATCTAAATGCTCTGGGCTACACTTAGGTCCCAGATACCTGAGTGTAGTCCCAGTGAGTTGGAATAAAGACTTTCAATTGGCTGTAAACTATGTCCAAATGGTCTCTCTGGTGGGTTTCCCTTAACATTCCCAATGAGATCTTTGTAGGTACCTTCAAAATTCAACTTGAAATTCTGAGGCCATGGACACAGAAACAATCTGATACTGTGAGTGCCTTGGGAGCCAAAGTCCTTCCAGATGCTGTATTGCTCTTCAGGGTTAGCGTCACCCTGGAGATTTCACCCGGTGGCTTGCTCTTGTTTTTCCTCAGTCACACGAAACCAGTCTAGTCAGTTTTAATAGAAGGAGGCTCTCCTGCATCTCCAGGACCTCGTCCATGGAGGCGCTCAGGAATGAGGAACTAAGTAGGAAAGGCATAGACAGGAAGGGTAGAGGTGCAGACGGCTCCACAGGGTAGCAGTTTGCATGGAAACCCAGGAAGGTAATTTACTGAGCGAGGAAAAAAGAACTCATGACCTAAACCTTGAGGTCCACCATACAGCAAGTTCAGAGCTGGGGAGCTTCCTCCTGGGGGCTGTAGAGAATATCTGTGGGAGGGCACTGGTGTGCCAAAAGTCCGGGCCAGGGAAAAGCTCAGGAAAGTTTTGGCTGGAGCCATGTGCTTCTCAAAGCCATTAGCGAGGCTTTGAGAGGGTTCTTGAACATGATTATGGAGCTAGGCTCTCTGACTGTAATGAATGCTAACTCTTTATGGGCCCTTTAAATGTACTCTTCTCTGTTCTAAGGGCTATATACAATTTTCTGTTCACAGACATTCTGTGAATTTGAAGTAAATACTATACCGTCCCCTTTTATTTCACAATGCTGGGGGATTGCCCATGCTGGGCAAGCACTCTACCACTGAGCTTCACCCTCTGCCACATCCTCATTTTTAAATGGGGGAAGATGGAGTAAAGAGATGTTAAATGACTTGTCAGAGAATAACTAGAACCCATAGGATCATCACTAGCATGTTGGGATGATATGATTATCCATATAATTACTCACAATCCATCTCTCTCTTATATTTCCATCACATTGAATCTTCCTTTAGCAACTAAATATCTCTACCAGTCTCTTTAGATACTCTTAGGAATCCAAATCCAACATGGGGGCATGTGTCTGTAATCCCAGGTGGAAACAGAAAGATCAGAAGTACAGGGTCACCCTTGGCTATATAGTGAATCCAAGGCCAACCTGGGCAACATAAGATCTTGTCTCAAAAAAAAAAAAATACTATTTGAAGTCCATATCATGAAGAATCGATTCAAGGTCTCTTCAGTTGAGAAGGCAGTGATGATGTCATACTTCCTGAAAGTATGTGACGTTCAAGTATTTGGAAAGTTTGCTGCATACAATAATAAACAAAAATAGGGGTTGGGCAGACGGCTTCAGTCAGTAAAATTCTGCCATGCAAACCGAGTTGGGATCCCCAGTATCTATGTAAAAAAGCCAGGCATTGTTGCACATCTCTGTAACCCTAGCACAAGGTAATGGAGACAGGTGGTTCCTCAGAGCTCACTGACAGTCTAGCAAATTGGTGAGCAGCAGTGAGAGACCCTGTCTCAAAGGTGATATGGAGAACGATCAAGGAAGGCCTCTGGTCTCCACAGGCAGACAGACAGATGTGCACACACAGTCACAAATGCGCACATATATGCATGTTTACATGCATACACACAGCGTTAAAAAGAAATATTAGCTGTATTTGCAAATCATCCACGAGGCTACCTGGATGTATCTATAGTTGTGTGATTTTACTCAGCACTTGGAGAATGCAAGGTTTCACCTCTCTGTGCTTCAGAAGCATGCACACTGCTGAGATTATTTGAGAAAATGCAAATCACTGGCTGTCTGGGCAGCCTCCAAAAGAATGAAAGTGAGCAGCCATTATCAGCAGTATTTAAATGAAAATGCAAAATCTTTGTCTTTAAAGGTGTTTACTTAACTACAGAGTCTGTGCAGCTGGTGGAGAGCTATAGTGGAGGAAATTACACTTTGCTTCTCATAATCATTTCCCCACCTACCGAACATCCCCATTTCAGAGCTGCTGGGGCTTTAGTGGTACTTAAAAGTGATCAGAAGAGAATACCAACATCTCCTATCAGGACAGGGAAGAAGGCAATGGCCCCAAATAATGCGCACCCTCTTCCTGATCCCCCTTATTCAGAAAAGTTTATTTAAAAACACGATTTATGTCTTATTGGATTTATGTTCTACTTTCTCCTGACCCAGTGCTCAGGAATTAGCAGAGAGAGAGTCAGGGAATCACCATGCTCTGGGGAAACACAGAACTCTGTTCCCTGTAAATGCTCAGTAAAATATTTGTTGAGTAGATTTTTTTTAAGTAAATAGTTATATAAATTGGTGATCAATTTGTCATTCATGATCAATGAATGGATGTCTTAAGGTGAGATATGGTAATGAATGTCTCATTTTCTTTGGAGCATTCCCCGTCTCTTCTTCCCTTACTTTGAGTCAACCATATAAACGCTTGCATAGTAGAAGCTACTTGATCACAGGTAAGCTAAGATGAGAAACTGCTTCCAAGCTACCTGGCTATGGAGAAGAATCAAAAGGAGAAAGAATACATCCCATTCCAAAGAGAAAAAGGCTGGGGCAGAATAGCTAGACAGTGCTGGAAAAAGATTGGCAAGTCACGAAAAAGAAGCCTAGATGAACAGCAGCTTCAGCCACAGGGCTCCCAATGGTGGAACTGGTGCTTGAAGCAGAAGCCACCCAAAAGGTAAACCAGATGGCCCTGGTTTAAAAAAAAAAAAAAAAAAGAGTGGCAGTCTTCCCCTCTGGACAAGTCCACAGCTCTTACAAACCTCAAAACCAGCCGCGGTTGTGGTGAGACACATGGGTCAGTGATGGGGAGAAATGTCAGTTTGATACTCTGTATGACCCAGAGGGCAATGGTTGGGTGAGAGAGTATATTGTTTAAAACAGAGCTAGCCTGAGACCCTGAGAACAGGAAGTGACCACAAGTTAAGAAACTTGAATTTAACCTACCACAGCCGAGGGCAACAGGCTACCTCCTAGACCGTCCATCCCAGGAGGAAGGCCCCATGTGTACAGGCTGAGAAGTCCAGGCCCCTAGAGGCTTGGCCCAAGCACTGTTGGTGTTCAGCAGATCTCACCAGCTGAGGTGAATACTGGAGTCACATGACCCAGAGTCTGAGGTCAGCAGGTAGATCAACCTCTGCAGCCACTGACCTGCCATTCACGAAGTAAGAAAAGATGAAGACCTGGCTTACAGATTATTCCTCACTTGCCACGAAAGGCACTGGCCAGAAGTGGACAGCTGCAGCATTACAGCCCTTCGGGGGACAACTCTAAAAGGAACTCTTCCCAGTGGGCAGAACTTCAGGCAGGACATATGGTCATGCCTTTTGCTTGGAAGGGGCAATGGCCAGATGTGTGTAACAGATGTGGGCCATGGTTTAGCTGGATGGTCAAGGACTTTGAAGGAACATGATTGGGAAATTGAGGAGAAAGATACTCGAGGAAGAAGTGTGTGGACAGATCCCTGAAAATGGGCAAAGAAAATGAAGATACTTGGGTTTCGTGCTGGTCAAAGAATAACCTCAGCAGGTTACAATACAATACAATAATCAAGTAGATAGGATGGTTCTGTGGACAGGTAACCTTTCCTCAGCCTTCCCCGTCATTGCCCAATGGGCCCATGAACAAAGTGTTTGTAGTTGTAGAGATGGAGTGAGGCAACATGGACTTCCACTCACCAACGCTGACCTGGCCATAGCTGCTGCTGAATGACAGATCAGCCAGCAGCAGAGACTGGCACTGAGCCCCTGATAATGGCACCATTCCTTGAGATGACCAGCTTCACCTTGGTGGCAGGTTGACTATGTTGGACCACTTGCACTACGTAAAGGGCGGCACTTTGGCCTCGCTGGAATAGGTATTTGTTCTGGTTAGGGATTTGCCTTTCTTGTACAAGACGCTTCTGCCAAAACTACCACCCATGGACTTACAGAATACCTTATCCACTGCCACATGATTCCACACAGCATTGCCTCTGACCAAGGAACTCACTTAATACCCAAAGAAGGACGACAGT
>CABHPR010153342.1:52461-70176 GCA_902168415.1 Peromyscus melanophrys
TGTGTGTGTGTGTGTGTGTGTGTGTGTGTGTGTGTGTGTGTGTGTGTAATTGTATTTATTTATTTTGGGGGTCATACACAGAAGTCAAAAGGACAATTTTCAGGAGTCAGTTCTCTCTTTCCATTATGTGGGTCGTGGGGCTCAAATTCAAGTCTTCAGGCCTGGTGGCAAGTGCCTTGACCCACTGAGTCATTTCACTGGTCCCAAGATCCAAATTTTAACAATTCCCTATTTTCTACTTGGACTCATTGAATTGTCCTTTCTTAAACATGATGAGGTCATACGACATCACAGCAAACCAGGACCTCTTACAGCAGCTGTCTCTTATGAGACAGTGGGGAACCCATGGGGGCTCTTCTAATCTCATTTTTATGTTACTGGACTCTGGGAAAAATTTGTGACTGTTATGAAGATGCCCACCTCAGCTCCTGGCATCATAGCAGTACCTCAGTACACAGTTCTATCTTGTTTCTGTTGGTATCCATGGGGGTTATCACACTTCAAGGGGTAAAGTGATTTCCCAGCATTCTTTATTTCATGCCAGATGTTGTCAGTGGTGTTCTTATAGTCTCATTGGTTTTAATTGAATCAAGTGAGAATACACTATTCTAACTCTATCCCTTATTTACTTCTCATCCCCTTTCTCCACCACCATATAAACACACAGAAACTTGGTTCAAGAGGATCTACATTACAGGAACAATTAGAAATATGAATACTGTTCAGGATTTCTAGGACTGGGGCTTCCCACCAAATCCCAGGTCTTTCTCAGTCTTTCCCAGTGATTCCAAAGGACCATGTTAGAATACAACAACTTTAGATACAGGAATTCATGGCAATGATTCTTTTTCTGACCACTTCATAGCGTTTCAGGTGCTCTATATCTCCTCTGCTATCTCTTCCATCAGCCAAATGGAAAAATTCCACCAGAGATTAATTCTTGCCTACATGGCACTTTACAGATTAAAATGGGCTACATTAAAAGAACCAAAGCTTTAGCTATAGTGAAGAATATCAAAATCACTAAGAGAAGAGGCAATAACAAGAGAGTGCACCAGAAGGCAAGTAAGCCCTGCTAAAAATGAGCTCAACAATTATTATAAACTTAGATTGCCTGTCTTGATCCCTTGAATATCTGTAGCTCCCTGATTGAGACTTAACTAAAATCAAAATTCCAGGCAAAGCTGCTGTGTTTATATGGGACCAGTCCATTTTTTAAATGAGAAAATTCAAGGAAAGTTAGTTCTTAGGCATTTAAGGTGTGTACTCTCTCTGTCTCTATCTCTCTCTTTCACATGCACATTGATCTTCACATTTAAATATGTCATAGTTGATGGTCATACACAGTGACCAGTAAACATCTGCCTGAGAAAAGAAGTCTTTCCCCCTTTGGCCTCCACCATGGTTCAGAGCCATTAACAAGTTCAGAGAAAACACTGTCTGGTACTAGCACAGATTCTGGTCCCTTACTGCGGTCCACAGAGATTCTGAAGTTCCGCAGATACACCCTGTTTGGGTCGGATAGCAAGCCAAGTACATATTTGCTGGGAAACTGCAAAGCTAGGGAGAGGGATCGTCTTGAGTTGGCACAATAGAGTTTGTTTTTTTCTGAAATGCCATCACTATTCCTTGAAACAATCAAATCTCAAAGTTTTGTTGAGGCCTAAGGTTGTTATCTTTCAAGAAAGCTTTGCTGCTACAATCTATACTGAACAATTCCTCACTAAGCTTTGTTTTTGTTTGTTTGTTGCTGTTTTCTTTAGTTTTTCTTTTGGTTTTTGTTTTGTTTTTATTTTTGTTTTGTTTGAGACACAGTCTCTATACATAGCCCTGGCTGTTCTGAAACTCACTATTTAGACCAGGCTGGCCTTGAACTCACAGAGATCTACCAGTATCTGCCTCCCGAGTGCTGAGATCAAAGGCATACACCACCATATTTGGTCTCCCCTCTAAGTTTATAAATTTTTTAAAGGTGTTTTTGAAAATCAAGTTTGCTTATTATAAACCCTAATGGCTGGTTGCAATTGTAGTTCTCTTTTTTTTTTTTTTTTTTTTTTGGTTTTTCGAGACAGGGTTTCTCTGTGTAGCTTTGCGCCTTTCCTGGAGATCACTTGGTAGCCCAGGCTGGCCTTGAACTCACAGAGATCCGCCTGCCTCTGCCTCCCGAGTGCTGGGATTAAAGGCGTGTGCCACCAACGCCCGGCGCAATTGTAGTTCTCAAAGACAGTGGTTGGTGAAGAGGGTGTGCTTGGCCTGGAGAGGGGACCGATGCAGGTGACACCATCAGAAAGCAGGAAACATAGGCTGGCCTCAATTCCAATGCTCCTGGACTGTGACTCATGAGATTAAAAGTACCAATCATTGGGAGATTCCTGGACCCACCACATCTTTCCTGGACCCACCACCACCACCATAGGCCCCAGAATCCTACAGAAAGCCAGTCTGGACTGGTCATCTGCCCCCAGGTGCTAACAAACTTTTGCTACTGGAATCAGCAACTCATCCTCCATAAGCCAATTCAAATTAGCTATCAGAAGATGTCTCAGTGGGGAAAAGTACTTGCCATGAAAGTTTGACAACCTGACTTCCATCACCTAACACTTATAAAGAGCCAATGATAGCATGCATCTATAATCCCAGCATTCTACAATGAGATGGGAGGTGTGAACAAGAGAGTCTGTGAACCAGAAGCTCACAGTCCAGGCAGCCTAGAGTACACACAGTATAAAAGGAACTGCAAAAGCAACCCTGCCTCAGCAAGGTGGAAGATAAGAACCAACTCAGGAATTCTCCTCTGGCCTCCACACGTGTGCCATGGCACTCACACATGCATGTACACACACACACACACACACACACACACACACACACACACACACACACACGTACACAATTAATTAATTAATTCTAAAGTCATTTTTAAAATAGTCAAATTAATAGTAAAAGGCAGAAAAACAAGATTTATGTGATATGGCCATGTTGAAAAGAGGGGCAAAGAGATCTAGGGACCCCAAGTCCACCCTCAGTTTCCTGACATAAAAGTAAGGTTTAAATACAAGGCAAGAGATATGCACCATTTAGTTATGTTCAAGGTGAGTTCCCACTCATTGGCCGTCACTACCATGGCTCCAGTCTCCTTTGTAAGGTGGTGTGACAAGTTTTCAGCACCATATGACCCTTTCTGGTAGACAAGTTGCCCCTCTGGCTGGGAGAGGCTTTAACCATTGTCTTCTCCCAGCAAGATATTCCTGGGGAGAATTTTCAGTTACCTGGGGTGCCTCATTTCAACACACCAGATAGCCAGAGTTAGAGACACAAGTGTCCCTTTAGAATGTTCTCATTCCTTCTAGGGTATAGTGGTTTGAATGAGAATGGCCCCCTTAGGCTCATATATTTAAATGCTTGGTCCCTAGTTAGTAGAACTGTCTGGGATGGTTTAGGAAGTGTGGTCTTGTTGGAGGAAGTGTGTCATTGCTGGTGGGCTTTGAGGTTTCAAAAGCCCATGCCGGGCCCAGTCTCCTCACTCCCGTCTCTCTGTCTACTGCCTGTATATCAAGATGCAAAGCTCTCAGCTACTGCTCAAGCACTGTGCCTGTCTGCTCCCCACGATAATGATCATGGACTCACCCTCTAAGACTGTAATCAAGTAAGCCCCCAATGAAATGCTTCCTTTTACAAGAGTTGTCTTGGTCATGGGTTGGGATGGATTGAGATGGCACAGACCCCTGAGCTCTCAGATGGCCAGCTAGTGGGTAACCTCAGTCTGGTCACATCATCCATCTTGTGATGTGGCTCCAGGTTTGAAGTAAGTGAAGGTTTTAGGTGACACTTTTCCCATCATGAGCAAGTTTTTCTTTTTATGGGTCTCAGTTCACACAATATTATTTTTGAGTTAGTATAGTTTACTCGCCCCCCTCCACACCAATCATATTGCAAGTTCATGGAGAAATTGAGTCATCTACAGCTTGTGTATGTCCCTCCCACAGTAGTACAGGATGTGATATCTCAATATTGATGTCTTTTAAAATTATTATTAGTGTGTATGCATGCATACATGTTGCAGTCAGAGAACAAATCTGTAGAGTTGATTCTTTCCTACGAACATTATGTGGGATCAAGGGATCAAACTCAGGTCTTTAGGCTATTGCTGCAAGCACATTGCCCACAGAACGACCTCTCATGCCCAATATGACTATCTTTTACTGCCTACCTGGAAACCGATAGCCTAGACACCCCTCTCCCAAAGACAGCCCCTCCTATCAGGAGACTCATACTGGGGCACTATCATTGGTTAGACTTTCAAAACACAAGCAATACACTCCTCTCCTAGAGAAGTAAACAAAGAAACAAGAACAAAAAAAAAACTTTATCAAAATCATCTTTAGATTTCCATTTTTTTTTATTATAGGCATAGCTTTTTACTTTTTAAAAAAATTTTCTGCCCAAATTTATCCTTATTTTTTCCCTCTTAATGCCAAGTGCTTGAGAAACACACACACACACACACACACACACACACACACACACACACACACACTGCCCTTCTCAGGAGACACCACCAGCATCAAAGTTGGAATGTGCTTGGCTTTGCACCCATCACAGCAAGGCGTTAGAAGATTGGATTTAGTGTTGTGCATCCACAGATATGAAATTAGGCCGACAGAAGTCTGGATCTGGGCCTCACTCCATACTGCTAACTTGTAGAGTGCCGGTAGCCAAAAGGGTTTGGAACGGCTGGCTCTCTCTACAGATGCTGCCATTCATTTCTGTGGAAACAGGACCACTTACATCTAATTACAGTTTCTGCTTAAATTAGCAGGACAGATATGACAGCAGTAACTTCTTCAGAGTAACTGGTGGGAGACCTTTAGCTGACACAGCTTACAGAGTAGTTGGCTTGCAGCAAAGTAATGTCAGTTTTTAAAAGTAATTTAGAATTCATATGATTCCATCCACCCACCATTTATGGCAGCCAGAGGAAAATATTTGGGGTGGGGAGTAGGACAGCAGGGTGGGCAGGCGAGTGCCGACAGTGTTCCAGAAGGAAGAACAGATTATCTTACAAAATGATTTTTTTATAGAGAGATTAGGCCGTTTTAATTACATAGTGCTGTTACATAGTCATAAATGAGATAACAGACATTTGAACCTGAAAGATGAACTTCAATGCCCTAGCATTAAAACTTGGCTGCCTGGAAAGATTCCTCAGTCAACCTCTGCCTTGTGTTGAAAATACTACTGATAGACACTTAGAGGGCAGTCCCTGCTTCACACTGGTATGGTGGCAGTCTTACTAACCCTCCTTCCAGGCAGTCTACTTTATGCCATGGACCCAAGGTGAGCTGACCACTCTGCAGATTCACCGGAATGGGTCACTGCATGTCACACAGAACTTCATCAGTGTGAGAGACAGCCTGCAGCTAGGAAATGGAGTCAGACGGCCTTTGAAAGGGGCATCCTGGCAGATGTAAAGTTCAAGGGGCATCCCGGCAGACGTGAAGTTCAAGGTTTCCAGACTGTACTCTGAGCTGCTCTCTTGTCTGTTTTATGGCTTGTTCTGTCTCTCTTCCAGCTTGCTAAATGTCTCCTGTCCACCCACCAAACCTGTGATGATGATGACCTTCTCAGATTCTAGCCCTTGTCTTCAGGATCTGGGCTCCAGAACTCTTTGTAGTGTTCTGTTGAGAGACAAGCCCTCTGACGGGTGCAGCCAGAGGGCCACAAGTCCCATTCTGCCCCTGTGGGTCACTCTCATCTAGGATAGACCAATGCTGGATCACAAATAGATACAGTGTGAACCTGGGATACCTGTTTCAATTGCAGGACATAGAGCAACCCAGCTTGACTATTTGTGAAAGTAACTACTGAAAATGAAGTTTGGCTATTGAATTCATGGCATATAGTTGGTTCTCTGGATCTTTGGGTTCTATTTCTATGGATTTAACCAATTTAGATAGAAAATAAAGGAGGGTTGGTCCTACAGCTCAGTGCCCAGTATCATGAGGCCTTGGGTTCAATCTCCAGTACCACTATACGTATACATATACATATATACATACATATATAATGTGTATGCCTTTAATTTAATATACAGATGTTTTATTGTTATTAGTCCCTAAATATTACAGTATAACAAATGTTTACATTTGGCATAAGTATTCTTTGTAAGCTAGAAATGATTTAAGGTCTAAGGGAGGCTGTGCTAAGATAACATAAGGTTATGTGCAAACACTGTTACTTTATAGAAGGGACTTGAGCACCCACAGATTTGAAAGCAATCCTCATGGATACCACACCACAACTACATAAGCATACTTATTTTAGAGTTATAGATACATTATGTACAGGAATAATGTACACGTGAGATATATTTTTCTCTGAGGAACATATCTCATTTAAAAGTTGTATTTTAGAACAAGGCACTCCAAGTTCTCCACTGACTCACTCTAATTTCCAATTGGAGGACATGAGTCATTTTGAAAAGCGTAGTTCTTAGACATTGAGTCACAGGGGTGGGAATCATGAGTGAGAGCTCCTCATCTACAGCTGACTGCCTCCCCATTTTCTTTCTGTGATCAATCTCCCCATCTTCCCACTGCAATAAATTTATTTCAAGAAGCTCTCAGACAAGAAGTCAGAAAACCATGGCCATATAGCTGCCTTTGTAAATAAAGTTTTTTTTTTTTTGGAATGTGTGGGAGGCCTACCCATTTCTCTGTGGGAAGCCTGCTCCCACTTTTCCCCCCAGGGTACTCTCGAGGAGGGAGGAGTGAGAAATATTTAGATAGAAAGATAGAGGGGAGAGAAACACAGATAGCCTCCGGAGGACCTGGATCAATAGCCACCCGCCCCTTCTGTCTCTTCTAAAGGGCCTTTTAAAGAATGCCGAGGGGTGGAGCGAAAGACCTCCCCCAGCTCAGTCAAGTGCAGACCCTTCCAAACACCTGGTAACCATGTGCACATGGTCAAGCCTTCCTCTAATGCAGCCCTGCTGGGTAAAGCAAGCTCAGATCTCACTAGGAAACCTTTGTGGCCTCCACAGGAATGGAGCCGTGTTTGCTTAAGTGTGTGTGTTTGAGTGTATGAGTGTGTGTGTCTGTGTGTGTCAGTATGTGTTTGAGTGTAAGAGTGTGTGTGTCAGTGTGTTTGAGTGTGTGAATGTTTGAATGTGTGTGTGTATGTGAACCTGTGTGTGTCAATGTGTGTGTACCCGTGTGTTCCTGTGTGTGTGTGTGTGTGTGTGTGTGTGTGTGTGTACATGTTGTCTACAGCTCTTGATACAGCACAATGAGCCGAGTAGCTTGTCAGATGCTATGATCTGAGAAATCTATTCCATTTACCACCTGACCTTTCATAGAACAAACCCGCAGGTCCCATCCTAGCTAAATAATATGGTCCACAGTTTGCAGCATGGGCTTCTTTTTTCTTGTTATGTGTATGGGTATGAGTGTTCATATTTGTGTGTGCAGTGCCTGTGTAAATTTATTGTAAACCCATTACACATTTGATCCTGCCCTAGAACTAGAGAAGCCTCTAACTGGGGCTCATTTCCCTCTTTTTCATTTGCATCTGGAGTGACGATAAGACCAGGGAAGAACCTGACCCCATGAGAAACATGTTTTTCCCCCTCTGTGAATGTCTCAGTTACCTGCTTGGAGAGTTCTGTCTCTACGTCCTGGGTCCTAAGATGGCTGTTTAAGATTGAAAGTAAGCTGACCCTAGGAGCAAGAGTCTTCTTGGCATTTAGAGCTGAGATCTTTATTTTTTCAAGGAGAGGCCCTCATTTGGTAAAGACAACCAGTGTTCCTTGACAGTATAAAATGGTTGCTCCCAAACATTGTCACACCTGGGCGTGTCCTGAGGCCTTTGGTGTGAAGCATGGACATCTTTATCCACTCAGGGTGAGGTGGTGGCAGTTCTGGAACACTCCCCACAGTCCACCTTATTCTTTGAGGCAAGGACTCTCAGTCAAACCTAGATCATGTCATCAACTTGGTTTCTCTTGCTAGCAAGCTGATTCCAGGAATGCCCATCTCTCACGTCTGAGGCTAGAATTCGAGGTGAGCAGCCATGCCCTTCCTCACTCCTGCAAATAGGTGTTTTAATTCCCAAACAAAATTTGTTTTCATATATACGCTGAGGCTGGGAAAGAGACTAGATATGTTGTAAAGAATACAGAGTGGCCCTCCCTGCACACCAGACTTCCTGGGCACACTCTTCACAGTTCCATCATGGAATGAAACCTTGAACTTAAATGCCAAGACAAGGTTACCAGTTAACTTTCCCCAGCAGATACTGAAGCTATAAGATGAAAATATCATTCTTTATTCCCATCATCTCAGATCAACAAGGGCATGTGTTTGCCTGGTTGATTTTAATGGTGAAGACTAATGGAGAACAGGTAACTCACAATGTGAATGACTGCACAGTCTCTATTTTTGTGAAGATAAATGAGATGGGGAAAGAGACAGCATAAGCATGTGTTTATCCTTTTTTGGGTCTAGAGGTAGAGTTTGATTGACAGAATGCTTGTTAAGCATGCATGAAGCCCTGAGTTCAAACCCCAGCTGGGGGTGGGGGTGCACTCTTACAATATTGGCACAAGGCAGGTGGAGGCAGGAGCATCAGGTGTTTAAGGTTTGTTACATACTGAGTTTGAGGCCATATGGGAGTCTGTCCAGAAAAAAATTTATTTGTCTTCAGAGGAAACATACACTGCTTCCAATGAATTTAAACAATTGCTCATTTAAATAGTATTTGGTTCAATAATAATGAGAGGAATATAAAAGTGGTTTCTGCTTCTCTAAAACATGGACACAGAAATTAATTTCAAAATATGCTCTGCCAGCAAAGTAAAGTACCTTAATACCCGTGAATTTAAGGAGGATACAAAAGGGAACTTCCCAGCACACACTATCCCAACACTGAAGCATAGCTTGGAAAGTTGGTAGAGATAAGCACCTGGTATGTCTCTATGACTGAAACTGCTCTAAAACTGAAGCAAAGTAAGAACCCGTCCTCTTGTGAGTCCAAGTACCGTTTTGATATTTTTATTCTCTTTTAAAAATGTGTTTCTATTTCTATTAACGGTAGATGTTTTTGTATGTGGATAGGGATTGAACCTAGCATCTCATTCATGCCAGGCAAGGGCTCTCCAGCTGAGCTACAGTTCCTAGACTGCTGTTTCAATTACTGCGCTGGTGTGGGGCACAGAGAATGAGGCTCCAAGCACCTCTGAACAGAACTGACAGGCCGCCTGGCCACAACTGCTTCCAGGCACAAGAAAGAACAGATGTGGACGGGCACCACAAACTGCAATCAGGGTTCATAGCTACCGCTGTTGCACTGTGTGAGCTTGGGCAAGGCATTCATTTGAAAAACAAAACAAAACAAAGCAAAACACATGCACAAAGTAGATCATTAAAAAGGCCCCAATGTACCAGGATGACCATGACGTAAAGTTTCACTGATAAAATGAAGTCAAGGATAAGTTAAAGATGTAATTAAAATTAGCATTTTCTCCTAGGGGTGTGTGTGTGTGTGTGTGTGTGTGTGTGTGTGTGTGTGTGTGTGTGACTTCCGTTTTATTTAATTAATCAAATATAGATCAGTTATTTTCCTACTTTGAGTGTAGAGGCAGTCTTATTACAGAAACCCCCAACCGATCTGGAGATGTCAAGACTGGAGAGGCTCCTGTCCTCCCCACACTGGTTCTCTGGTGGAGCTGGGTGTGAGGAGGCAAGACTTCACGAGAAGCATTGGCATGCAGAGGGGCGCTCCCACATCCCACCTCTCCCCAGCTACCTGTCTTTACTGGGTCAAAGAGAGAACAGGTGATTATCAAGGTGGGGGGGATTTTGGAATTACTGTCATTGGAACCAAGGTGGGCAAAGGATGGGTTTGGATGCCTCGTTTCCCCATCATCGGTGACTGGAGAACAAGTTCCTGGTGCTCACTTTCTTATAGCCTGTGATTCATAGCTCAGCCAGTGAATGTTTTTAATGCTGCTATATTGTCAGTTTCATATCTTGTTTTATTTTATTTGTATCACAATCTTCAACATTTTTATTGTCTATACTCATGGTACTGTGTTACCTAAGGGCATTTTTGCACAAGTATATATTGCGCTTGAACAGTGGTCCCCTCTCCACACTCCCCACCTTACCCTTCCTCATCCCTCCCCTTCCATTAGTTCTCTTTGTTTCCCTAGACAGTTTCGATTATATTTCATGTCATACATACATACACGGTTTTATATATTCATATAAAATCTAGAAACCATATTTGAGAGACAGCACGGTCTGAGACTTAATATCATTGTCCCCAACTGCATCCACCTTCTTGCAAGTGACCTGACTTCATTCTTTATGTCAACCATTTAATTGCTTTTTTAAAAATTTATTTGTTTTTTATTTGCATTGGTATTTTGCCTGCATGTATGTCTGTGTGAGGGTGTCAGATCTTGGAGTTATAGACAGTTGTTAGCTGCTACGTAGGTGCTGGGAATTGAACCCAGGTCCTCTGGTAGAGTTATCAATGCTCTTAACAACTGAGCCATCTCTCCAGCTCCGTAAAAGTATATTCTTTTTTTTTCCAAGGCAGGATTTCTCTGTGTATCCCTGGTTGTTCTGGAACTCACTGTGTAGACCAGGATGGCCTTGAACTCAGAGAGATCTGCCTGCCTCTGCCTCCTGGATGCTGGGATTAAAAGTGTGGGCCACCACCACCTGGCTCAACCATTTAATTTTTTCAACCCTACTACCCATATTAAGGAAGACTTAAGATGTGGGGAAATATTACTGTCGTGCTCCAAAGTCTTCTGGGTAAGGAGGTGTCAACTCTACTGACATGGGAAAGGGCTTATTGCCACATAGTAGGACACTAATGTGGGATTAGCCTAAGAAGGGTTCTTTAGTCTTGGATTTACAGAACCTCGGAGTTGAGTAACGCCAAGAATAAACTCTTGATTTATAAGCCTCAGTGTCCCTTGTCCTTATCAATTAGAATCTAAGAAGTCATCTTTTTCCCGGTTGAGAATCCAATAAAGGGTAAGGACAATACGTTCCCACACTCCCCGATGTGACTTCTCAGATATTAGTATTAGAATGGCGATCCTATGTGAAACAAGCTAGGATTCATTAGCATTGTTTCCAAAGTGCTGGCCTGCACAGCTCTCATGTACATTTTGGAAGCAGAAAGTGGCACAGCTCACTTAGAGAACATGACCAACAGTCCAGATAGCCACTTCAGTGGGTGAAGGAAAAGTGATAGAAATGGAAATCTCAGCCCTCAGCCCACTGGTGCTATCCCCCTTCAGGCCACCAATAAGAGTTATGATCAAAGGGAAGGCAATTTAAATTTGTTGGGCAGAATTTTTTTCTCCAGCCCATGGGCAAGGCTGTTTTATTTGCTTGGCCCTCTCTAGTCCTAAAACTATTTATGGTCAGATATTACTAAACGTGTGGAGAGCCACAGAAAAAAAAATTACATTTCTTTTAACCAACGGTAGGGGAAATAAGTTAATTTCATGCTATTTCTTGAGGTCAGATAACAAAATGCACATTTACCCAGGAAGAGAAATCATAAGCTTTTCTTCCCAAGGTTGCGAATCCTGAAAGCAAAAGCAGCTGAGACCAGGCACTGGGTGTAGCCAAGCTCTGAGAGACCCACAGCTCCAGGGAGAAAACAGCCGGTCCGGCCTTCAGAGCACAGGGTCCAGGCGGGTGGAACCCTCACTGACCATTCTGGCCCCTGTAGCCACACTCCTTTGAAGGCTGCAGGGATGAAACCAGCCCTGAGAGACACAGGGAGCTGGGGGAGGCTTTGTTCCCCTCTATTTCACATGTTTTTTTTCTTGTAAGAAACGTTTTTATTTCTTGTAAGAAAAATGATGGAGGTGAGAGCGAGAGGCTCGTGATGGTTAGGAAGGAGCAAATAACTAAGAGTAGTGTGGAATGCTGTTGGGATGGGAGGTCAATTTAGAAGTTTCAGAGCTCAAAGTCCTAAGGGATCATGTCGTCACCCACAATCCCCCAACCCCCTTTTCTGCTCATGGGAACAGAGATCAAGATGCTTGACTAACTCAAGACAGCAAGTTGGTGGCAAGGTGGGACCCGAAGCAAGGGCTCTGCCTGCCCATAAGTCAGTTCTCCTCGACCTGAACTGCACTCTCTGGCTCAGGAAGGGAAGAAAATAAGTAGCATTCGGATAAGAACTGACTTTACTAGGTAAGCTGCCTCTGGTTTCTGCCCTGTGTATGGTTCCCTCATTTCCAAACCTCTCAGATGAATCTACATTATAACTCTATTGATAGGAATGTAAATTAATTAATATGGCCATTCTGGAAAACTGTTTTCTAATTCTTCAAAAAACTAAAACTAGAATTACCATGTGACTCAGTAGTACCCCTTCTGGAGATTCTCCCAAGAAACCTGAAATGAGGATGCAGAAGAGAAAGCTTCCGTATGCTTGGGACATCAGCTTGAGTGTTCATCAGTGAGTGATGTGACAGAGAAAATGTGGTACATACACATGATGAAATGTTATTCAATCCTTACAAAGAGAAATGCCATTGGTGATAATATAGAATTAGACAACATTAAGTAAAATGAAATAAGCTAGGCACAGAAAGAGAATGCTAAATATTCTCACATGCAGCGGGCCTGAAAGGCCGGGGTTTGGAGGAATGGGGTGTGTTGGTCAAAAGCTCAGGTAGGCAGGAGGAGTAGGTTAGCGGTTTTTGCATATGAGAGATAATGTACAGCAAGGCAAATATAGTTAAAAATAGGGTTGTGTATGTCTCAAAATTATTGAGTAAAATTGGCATGTTCTCTCTTCAAAAATAAATATTTGAGATGACAGATATTAATAAGTATGATTTAATTATGTTATCTTCATAATTAATAACAGCACTTTGTACCCCATAAACATATACACTGATAATTTGCCAACTTACAATAATGATTAAATCATTTTAAAAAAATCTGCGACTTAAATCCACTCTGTGCCGATACCAACCATATGGGTAAATAGGACCCACAACCTCTCCCCGCCCCTCTGGCACTGAAGCCATCTTCCTGGATCCAGTTCTACCCATGGACTATAGAATCTCAAAAGATGTCTCGGTTTTCCCTCCAAAACCTATCTTTTTTTTTTCCGCATTAACACATACCAGGCCAAGAGTTTTGCCCTAACATTATTGACTTAGAGGCACACTCTAAGAAGAGACATGGCTTGTGAGTGCAAACAATTTAAACTTTCTTTAGTATAGTTGACAGAGACCAATACATACAAAATGAAGTCCACGTCCCACAAGGGATGACTATACTGGCATTACCTCAAAGTGTCTGAAAGCAGTCCTCTCCAGTGTGTGTGTGTGTGTGTGTGTGTGTGTGTGTGTGTGTGTGTGTGTGGTGCTGGAGATTGAATTCATAGCTTTGTGTTCTAAGTATGCACTCTTGCATTGAGTCACCCCTAGCCTTTGTCATCTCTATTTCTCATGGAGCCAAAGGAAACAGGTGACTATGGCTTCCTGAGTAGCCCATTTGTGAAAACAATGATTCTCACATGTTAGTACACATCACAATTCCCTGGAAGGCTTGCTGAAGGCAGACTGCTGGGCCCTATCTCCAGAGTATCTAGTTCAAGAGTTCTGGGGTATGGCTACTGGTGTCTTAGCATTTAAACAACTTCCTTTGATGATGTTGATGCCTATTTTGCTGATCTGAATACTATGCTCTGAGAGCCGATGTCTGTGGGAGACCAGCTGGGAGATCAGCTCCCACATTTTACCTGGGGTACTCTTGAGGACTGAGGGATAAGAGATTTAGATAGAAGGATAGAGGGGAGAGAAACAGATAGAAACACAGGATAGCCTCGGGAGGGCCTTGATCCTTATCCACTGGCCCCTCCTGTCTCTTCTAAAGGGATATTTATAGGAATGCCAAGGGGTGGAGCAAAAGACCTCCCCCTAGCTTTGCCAAGTGCAGACCCTTCCAATCACCTAGAAACCATGTACATAGTCAAGCAATCCTCTAATGCAGCTCTGCTGGGTAAAGCAAGCTCAGATCTCACTAGGAAACCTTTGTGGGCCTCCACAAATGTCCTAGGTCAAGAGTAGGGTAGTCTTAGGGCAGGAGACAACAATGATATGTATTTCCTCTTTAGTGTTTTTCACAGGTTAGAATCCATCACACAGTTTTGATGGACGACCCTAAGCCCACCAGTGGAGCTCTGTTTTACCCACAGATTGTGTTGATTGTATGCATGGGGAGACTCTCACATCCCCAAGAAGTTAGGGATCAAGAAACTGCTCCCCAAAGGGATGGGAGATTGGTGGACCTACAGTTATGATGATCTTGAGAGGAAACACTGGCCTGATACCAAAGGATGGAGGCACAAACCCAGTTATCTATCCATCATGCCAACCTGCCTGGTCCAGATCTTTAGGCAGAGCATCCAATGAATGATGCTCCCAGGTACCACGGTGATGACCTTGAGCTGTGACCTCAGGTGAGCCAGAAGATCACTCAGCACATACATACCAAGAGCAGATGCATTGTCCTCGGGTAACCCCGTCCTTTCCTTGCCATACCGAGAGCGTTGACAAAGCAACTTCACACGTGTCCTCCCTAAACTCTCAGGTCTGCGTTAGGATTCACATGGTTCCCATTTTACAGATGGGACATGGAAATCTCATAAGCTTCCTTCAAGGTGGAGAACTGCCATCGAAACCAGGCTGCTGGCGCTCAATGCACAGTGCCACAGTGCCTCTCAGAGGTGGCAGAGTGGAGGCACAGTACAGACAGCTCTGAGACCGCTCACCAACATTCTTGCCAAACAAAACAACAGAAGAACAGGGCAAGGAGCAGGCTGTTCAGCCAGCAAAGCTGGAGAAGCAAACAAAAACAATATAAAAGAATTAGATTAAAAAACACTTGTACAGTGATTTCCCCAGTAACAGGAAAATTTATTTCCTTTCTAAACCACCCACAGGATCTGTAAGCAGACACCTCATTCACCAGGGCCCATGGATAGACTTAAATCCTCACTTTGGCTGGTTTTTATTCTAGGGTTAAGCCAGGAAGAACCACTACAGCAGGAACTAAAATGGCTTTGTGAAAGGTGGTCAACTTCCAGGACCCAGTGGCGTTAAGAATGCCAGGAGAGCGCTTTAAATATGTATTTATGAAGATGCACGTCCCTCCTAAACTCAGTCTCCTCCTTGCTTCTTATCTCGCTCCCGTCCTGGGTCAGAGCCAGCCTCAGGCAAATCCGACAAATAGAAGTTTATTTCTAGCACCACCCCCCATCCTAATCTGCACTCCCCCACCTCCCCTATAACCACCCCAGGTGCCTCTCCCTACCTCCCTTCAGCCAAACTCCATTTTCTGTCCTTCCCAATCAAAACTTGCCCTCCAGAAAGGAGATGATCAAATTTTTCACACTCAAACCGATGGAGCACAACTTGAGCTGCACATTAAAGTACCTTTTATTTATTTAT
Source organism: Peromyscus melanophrys (assembly GCA_902168415.1). Classification (NCBI taxonomy): domain Eukaryota; kingdom Metazoa; phylum Chordata; class Mammalia; order Rodentia; family Cricetidae; genus Peromyscus; species Peromyscus melanophrys. The sequence continues at coordinate 67,964 of CABHPR010153342.1, forward strand.
TATTTTTTAAATAGACCAAGGCCTGGGCCCCACCCCACCCCCATCCTTGACCAACTCCCGGAGTTAGAGTTACTGACAGTGGGTATTGGTATGTAGCGAACAAAACCAGCCCAGCAACACTCCTGATGATTTCAACACACAGCCAGAGCCATAAGTCATAGTATATACGTTCATGAAAAGCTGATTATGTTACACTTTCTGGAAATACTTGGTTTTTTTTTAATATCATAATGGTGCCTTAGCAGTGGGATTTTTTTTTTCAAGCAGGTTATGAGTTTGATGCAGGATAAGGGAGCAGTAAAGCGAGAAATGATGCCTGTGTTGAAGTTGTTCCCGGGGGAGGGTGATTCCTTTTGCAGGTTTGGAGGTGTTAAGCGAGTAGCTTTGCCTCAGACTTGCTGTGTAGCTGAGGATGACTTTGAACTTCTGATCCTCCTGCATCGACCTCTTGAGGGCTGGGATTATAGGTATGTGTCACTATGCCCAGTTTATGTGGTCTTGGCGATCAAACCCGGGACATTGTGCTTTCTAGGCTAGCACTCTAGAACTTGCCCTGTGGTTTTCATTAATGAGTTGTATAGGCCCAACTATGGGAGTGTCCTTCAGACCCTAAATTTGACTTTATCTTACCCCTCTGTGGTTTGCTTCCCACATACCAAACTTTGGCATTTCTGTCACTGGGACTCAGTCCCTCAGTTGTTCTGGTTTGCAAAAAAAACAAAAAACAAAACAAACAACAACAACAAAAACAAAAACAAAAACATTGGCAGTTTTTTCCACATTGGCAGATTGTTTTCTTTGAGACCTGACTCAGACACCTGCCCAGAACTTTCAGCCTTCAGCTAAGGGAGTAAGGTGCCCTGGTGGAGGTTCTCGAGTTAGCCTGCACAAGAGGTGGGGAGAAGCTCGCTCTCCCTTCTGGATGGACCTCCTAGGGAGGTAGTTTGGTAAAATCCCAGCTCTGAGGGTTCTGAACCAGGCTTGTCATTGCCCCGAAGGTGATCAAGCCCTGGCAATGGCTCACTCTAGTCTACCACAGGGGAGTCCCAATTCCAATGTGCTCATCCAGGTCTTTGACTGCCAGACTGACAATTCCTTAGTTGAGGGAGCAAAGGTCAGAGGCTGAAGGCAGCTACCGTCCAGAAGGTCTTGAGACACCAGTCTTGGTCCCTGCACTGCCTCTCCTTGCCTTTGACTCAGATGAGGGCTTTCTAAGCACTAGGCTTGGGAAGTAACAGGAGGAATAACACTAAGGACATTGTTGCTAAGAGGTATTGCTGAAAGGAAGCCGTTATCCCACGGCCAGTGAAGTTCCTTCAAACGGAACAGTGTTCTTCAAACTTTGCACCCTAGACCCCCATGGGAGCTTTTAAAACTCCTGATACACAGGCCAGACCCCAGTCCAGTTACTTCAGAATTCCCAGGGTGGGATCTCTTGGTATCAGTACATTAGGAGTGCTACACACACCTCAGAAATGTATGCCCAGATGCTCTGGATTATTATTTTTTTCTTGTATCTCCCAGCTATTTCCAGTGGAAACCTACATTCATAAACCAGTGAACCATGTCTCTGAAAACGACTAGCCTTTCTGCAGTCAGATTCTCCTTTCCTCTAGATGGGTTGAAAACACCCTCCTCCTTTTCCGTCTACTGTATTGTTTAGGAGGTCAAGGTAAGGGTGGCTTGTGCCTGCTGTGTCCTCCCTTCTAGACACCGACTCACATCCCAACCCGTGGGGCTAAGCTTCGACAATCCTCAGCCTCCAAGGAAACTCGGAGAGTGTGCACTGGGAGTCTCTGAAGAGTCTTCAATCTCCCCATTCAATGGATTCAAACCTGAGGCTAAGAGCTGCTGGGTCATGTGACTCATCTGGTGCTGGTGACATATGTTAGTACTGTCACAATAGCATCAGTCTTTACATCGGAGCGACTACTAGGCAGAAAAATCACACCAACGCTTGTGGCACAATTATATTAGAAACAGTAAAACTGTGGGCAATCTTTCATATAAAGTTTATTTACTTACTATTTATTTATCTGGAGATAGGGCTTCACTGTGTACCTCTGGTTGTCCTGGAACTCACTCTGTAGACCAGGCTGACCTTGAACACCCAGAAACATTCCTGCCTCTGCCTCCCAAGTGCTGGGATTAAAGGCATGTATTTAAAAGAAAGAAAGGAAGAAAGGAAGAAAGGAAGAAAGAAAGAAAGAAAG
>CABHPR010153342.1:70276-82319 GCA_902168415.1 Peromyscus melanophrys
AAGAGAGAGAGAGAGAGAGAGAGAGAGAGAAAGAAAGAAAGAAAGAAAGAAAGAAAGAAAGAAAGAAAGAAAGAAAGAAAGAAGAAAACAGAACCTTTGCAAGACTGACCCATTCCCACTAAATAGACATTAAATTCCTCTTTTCAGCAGCCTTCCCAATCAAGCCTTTATATAGCATCATATTTTGACTGATGTCATTGGGGTGGTTACTTCTGGACAGGCTATATGATGTAACAAGGCCAGTAGCATCACTGTTTACTGAGCATTTGCTATGCAAATAGCACTTACTGTCACCTTTCATTATAATTTCTTCCACACAGGAAGCACATTCATTTACTCATATGATGACCATTAGCTTTCTGCTAGAGAAAGGGCAGTGCATGGTTTTGGTGAACACATGGGTTTAGAATGAGATGGCATAAGTTTGAATGCCTGCCCCGTGGGTACTGAGCATTTGTCTTTAACACAAGAGATTTATTCTTTCTAAGCTTCAGAGTTGCTGCTTCTGTAAAATACGGATAAAAATAAGATCACCATAAGCAACTAATTCATTAAAGCACTAAACACAAAGCTGATGAGTATTTAGTAAGAGTAATAAAGGCTTGAGATTGTTATTTCTCCAGCGAGTACTATGTGCTTGATGAGGGCTGGGCTCTGGGTATTTAGTACCTTTATCTCATAAGAAAACCCACCATTCACTTATGTATTCATCTGGCTAGCAACACTCTCAGTTAGTAAACCATTTCATAATGCTGTTTAGGCTGTGGAAGCTCACTGCTAAGAGGGAAGGCAGACAGGAAGCAAATGAAGAAACTGGAGATGATGATACCTGAAGGGGTGTGTGTGTGTGTGTGTGTGTTGTATGCAGCGGGAGATGCTGGGAATTTGGAGGAGGAGGGCCTACAGCTAGCAGGCAAAGGAGACATTTAAGCCACACCTTCAAGGGAGACAAAGTGAGACTGGAAGACAAGGTAAGAAAGTTTCCTTTAGGCAAAGGAAAAGCCATGTGACCGGTCTGGTTTCTGGGATGAAGGCCATTGCTGACTGCAGAGGACGTGTTGTCTTTTCCCTGGCAGTCTAAGGAGTCTGGATTTAATCCTTGAGCTTAGACTTAGCTCCGCCTATCACAAGTCTCAGAAATCCCCATTAAGATTTGATGACTTTTCCACACAGTTCTTATGAATCAATTGACCAGAGCTGAGGTAAGTAGTGATTTATAACAGTTACTCAGTCACTCATGACCAGAACCTGAAAGTCTAAAGGCAGAAAGGAAATATGGGCTGAAAGCTGGTCCAGCAGATATTCTGACATGATTTTTCCTGTCACTTGGTTGTTTTTTTTTTGTTTTTTGTTTTTTGTTTTTGTTTTTTTTTTTTGCTTTATTAGCTTTTAAATATCAAGTGCACAATTCCTGGCCCCTCCCCACCCCATAAAAGGGCGTTGGAAATGCAGAAAGCAGTATTGTAAACATTTACTTATCACATTAGAATATATTCTAAACACAAAGGATCCCATCACTTTCTTTTTATAACAGAAAGTTTTGCTCACACAAGTACAAACAGAAAGCAAACCCGTGGCACTTTCTTTGTCTTGCCCTCCTTACACTCCGGAGGCTGCAGGAAACACTTCTTGATCCCTTCCACACAGCCCTCAGCAGCCAGGATGTCTCCTGGGAAGAAGTGTTTTAGCCCTGGAGTCCAGGATCTTGCCATGCAAAAAGGAAAAAAATAGTAAAGATTGTCTCTGCCACAGGGACTGCCTCCCAGACGAGAATGACAGCGTTATTTCCTTTTCAATCGTTCCCGAATGTTCTGCAACGGATGCATTCTGCTTTTAAGAATTTCCCGATTAAAAAAAATATCAGAACACAGACAAAATCCTGTCCCTCTTCTGAGCCCAGTTTGTTTTATTCGGAAAGACAGCAAGGACAGTGTGTAAGGGACTCAAAGAGGCCCATGCCTTGTCGTTCACTCCTTCCCACAGTCTGCTTGGTTATGTCTTAGTTTTGGATTCCACGATTCCAAGATGACGGTTTAATCACGTGGGCCTTTTAATAGGAGTATTGTCACAGCTGATGAAAATAATAGGTGCACAATGGCTGCTTGACGATCTATTCTCTAGAAAAGCTTTTCTGGAGACTTACAGTGGGAACAAAAGGCGTGGGAGCCAAAAAAAATTTTTTTTTTTCTCAAATGTAACTTCCAACAAACTGCAAGAAGGCAACAATAACAATTTTTCAGCCGTCTCTAAACAAAATCGCTAATGTTATATTTTGATAATTAAGTTAGAAAATCTTACAAACTGCTTTTTTTCTAGTTAAAAAAAAATCACAGGGGAAGAAAAACGTCACTTCCTGGTCACACTCGTACACAGCAAGAGACATTTTAATTGTAAATGTGCCTTTCAGGACCTTTAAATTTCAAAAAGATGAGGAGGCCGGATCCCGTGTGTTTACTAATCTGTAAATAGAGAACAGGCCAAGAATCAATTCTGAAATGCGGCATCAATTGCACAGGCTTCCACTTAGTTTTAGTCGAATAAAAGCCCTACTAGATACACAAATAACATCAAACTTACTGGATTAAAGAGCGGCCCCTCATACTCTAAATCATGATTGTCAATCATCGCCTGGGATTAAGGGATATATTTTAAAAACCTAAAAGCAAGCGCTTCCTTTTAACTTCTGCCTACTGCGCATTTTGGATTACCGCCCAGAAATAGTATTACTTGAAACAAGACTGCCTCCCTCCTACCATCTACGAGAAGTGCATTGTTCGCAGCTGCCGCGGCCCATCAGCCAGGCACGCGGCTTAACGCGCGTGCTGAGCCCTTAGGATGCTGCCTGTGTTTAGAATGCAGCTTCCCATTTACTAAAGCGAGCTGATTTCCAGTTTAGTCACTGTTTTCCTCAGCATTGCTCTCCCCCTACCAGAAAGAAGCAAATTAGTCTGAGCACTAAGACCACCACAACGTATTCGCGTTGTAAAGCGGGAGCCTCCTTTAAACCCCGCGGTGGTCCAGCGAAGCTCTTCTAGATTTATTTAGGTGACACCGCACTCCCCCAACACACACACCCGTTTCCGATTTTTCTCATTAGCATTTCGCACTTGGGCCTCTGTCTTTCAGTACCGGAAATATTCTTTGGGAAGTCACGTGCTGTAAATAAAGCTTAGAAGGTGTAACCATCCAAGGGCCTTGAACGGTTTATAGTTTTTCATACCATGGGAGCTTGGAAAAGAGTTAAAACAGGCCCAGAAACTTGTAACTTGCTTGGATTTACAGGCAAGAGAAGTTATTATTATTATTTTTTTTTACAAAAACAAATCTCTGAAGAATTCACAAGACTGGTGACAGGTTTCTTCAGTTAGAGGTAGGGGAAGACTCCAAGGCTAGGATGTTAGGACACTTGCTTGTCTGTGCCGTTTGGTGCTGTTTTAAACAAGTGTGTTAACATTTGTATGCATAGTAAACATTTTGGGGGTATACCTAGTAATGCGGCTATTTAAAATGATAAAAAAGAAAGAAAATATCTACTGGTTCTTTAAATTAAAAAAAAAAACAAAAAAACAAAAACCACGTTCCAGAACTAATCTTATGAAGAAATAACCCTTTAATAAGATTACTGAAAAAAAGTGTTAAGCTATGAAAAGTTCAGCACTCTTTTAAATTGCAAACAAAACACTGAATTTCAACCCAACAGGTCGCTTTGTTTAATTCATTCATCCACCCTTGGCAAAGACATTCCAAATTTGAACTTAATTAATATTCCTTCTCTTGGTTTCCATAGTTTCTTTTTAAACATGAGTAGCAAGCGGAAACTGGCAGTAACTTTACCCATATTCTCAATAATAACTCCCTCTGGCTGTCAATATGGATGAAAAGGAAAATTTTTTCCGTACCCGAGGAGCCTCCATTTTCACGTCTTTTGTTTAAAGCTTTGCTGGTGATGTGTTTTCCTCTTTTTTATTTTGAGCATACAATCTGACATAGTTAACTCTTTCCTGGATCGTGGCTCCGTCAGTACTTATGTAGAGAATAAAATATTCAAGTGTAGATTGCCATTCCTGGATCCGAACAGTAACCTCCCATCTCCTTCCCATCAACCAAGTAGGGGCAGTGGTCTTCTCTGCGGGAGCCTGGCAGTCCGGTGTCCTAGTAGGAACTCAGTGCCGCGGGCAAGTCAGCTGGCACAGGAGGTCCCTTTGTTTAACAGTGAATGTACCTTTCTTTGGCCACTGTAAAAAAGGAATGAGTTGGTAAGGAACATGTGTATGAGTAAATGGCATTAGGTCCAATAACGTGGTTGGTTTACAGGAACAACTCATTTCAGTGGCTGGAGTGCAAGTTCTGCAATGTGACTTCTTCCCTTTGCTTACAGTGCCTGGCACTTACTAGGTGCTTAGTGGTTTTGATGAACGAGAAGATAAAGCCTTCCGTGCTGCTTGGGCCTCTATCTACCTGGGGCTCAAACTCCAAGAGGAAGAATTTTGTGGTAGCTCTTCCCTGGAAATATGTTGCCCTGATTCCTGAAAAGAGCAAACCTGATATTGGGAAGACTCATCACTCGCACATTTGGGGTGTTACAATTTACTGGTTTAGTTAATCGGGCACACACAACCTATAAATGGGTTCATACTGTCTTTGTTACTCATCATCGACCCTGAATCAGGCCTTGGAATCTAGTAAGCTATTAACACGTGGGCTCTGGGGCTGACCTAGCCCAGTGCTAAAAGAACATTACCATCAACTAACTCTTGAATCTTAACTATTTGTTCAGAATTACAAAATGGCACACTACCTAAATTGTACATGTTGGTGTAGGTATTTCCAGCCTTTGCTCAGGCAGTGAAAGGCCATATATTAGTGATGTGCTTGCTGCACAATTAAGCATGAAAGACACTGATTATTTGAGATCAAGCTATCTGAAGCTATATTAATAAAAACCTATAGCTTGATTATAATCAGGGTTTTGATAGCAGGGGTGGACTGAGATTTTTTTTACTCTTGAAAATTTCTGACTTGTTTGATGAAGTGATCTGTTTTTTAGGGGTGGGTGCTAGATAATTTGCTGACAGTAGACGATTTCATTATATTTTGATGCATTCCCTTATGGAGGAATAATAGCCCTGAAGGAAGCTCCTTTGTCAGACAAAATTAATCTAACAGTTCATCTGCTGATCTTGGGAAGGTGAAGTCATGGAAAAATACAAATCCAGATTTTATAATCTAAGCAGATGTTTTTTAAAGAGACGTACCACGGATATAGACGCCAATAGGGAGCCATCCTGTCCTGTTTGATCCTTCTCTTACCTGGGTGGATTTCCATTGCTTTTCTCCATGCCTTAATTCATTTCTTACATAAAACAAGCAGCAGTACCTGCTGGAGAGTTTGTGTGCAGATTAACACAGAATCCACCACGGAAGTATTCCATGAGTGCTAACCATCATCATTAGGAGTTCCATAAACATGGGATTGGATGTGCTGGCTATTGCAGCATTAGAGAAGTGCTTTCCTATATGCAGATTTAGATGGGGGCATCAGTGTTTCTATGCGATGGTGTGAGTAGGCTATCCTTGAATTAGAAACATGCACTTTACCTGTGACTGACCTGGTTCCTCTTTCAATCATTTTAAGGCAGAAAAGGTAAATGGGCCTTGGCATCAGGAGTGAGGGTGTGGAGCAGGGATAACTTTTCCAAGTGTTCATCTGGAGTATGAATATTCTCAGAGAGTTTTGTTGAACAGTGTTAAATTGACTTCAACACCTGGAGCCTGATAAAAACCTCACAGGATTGTTGATACTGAGTTTTGGGTTCATAAATGAGAAAACTCATCACCATCAGTACAGTAAATCATGGGGGGGGGGACCTCAAGTACCAAGCATGCCATAAGGCTTCATTGACTACTATTAACCTTAGACTTGGTCTTGGATTCAAGATATTGTATTATTTTTTAAGTTGGTCATTTTTTTTTTTTAGCCCAGCCAATGTAAGTAGCATTACACAGTAAAATATTTTCTTGCTCATGGTATATTATATAATTAGGTTAGGGGTATATATAGCATGTTTATGTTATTTCAAAAATGAAAAGGATGTGTCATATACACATGTAAGTTCACCTATCCAGGGATTATTGTAATAGATTTTAACGTTTCGGGTAAAATGATGTTAATTATTCAACAAACCCAATAAGCTTACAGTATATTATATCCAGAATGTTCTAAGAACGGGCTTGTGGCATCTATAGTATTTTTACCAACACCATTAAGAGTTCTGGATTTAAAAAAGGAAGGAATTACAATTCACTTATTGTTTTAAATAACATTTTTATTAGGATATAACTAACTCCGGAAAGCACATATAAATGTACTCTTAAGAAATACATTCATGCCCAGGGATACCACAGACCAAGCTGGCCAGGGAAGCAGGGAGGCTGATTGCAGCTCTCATTTGTCTCTCCTGGTCCCCCATCCAATCTCCCAGTCTCACCCCCACCTGCTGTGGCCTCCCTTTCTCTCTGCTGCTGCTCTGACTTTCCTCCCCACTCATCTTGTTGTCTCAGCCCTAACTCCAGCAGGCATTTCCTGGGAACTTGCCAGCCCAGCCTGCCAGAGAAGCAAGTAGGTGAGCTTCAAATCCTTATTTTCTCTCCTCTGCTTCCAATCCAGTCCCTCAGTCTCACCCCAGGTCTGTAGCAGACTACCTGTTGTGGCTTCTCCTCACTCTCTACACCCTTCCCCAGGGACTAAGCAGATCCTCGTAGCACACCCTGTTTTCCTCCTTCCTGTGGACCCCTCTAGTATCCCCTCTTCTATCCCATCCCCATTCCTAAGTGTCATCTCCCAATACCTAGAAACATATTTTCTTGGGAACTCCCAGTGGCCATACCTGGCAGGATCCCAGAATAATTCCCTATGAGGCAATACAAAGCCATCCACATCCTCCTAAGACCCAGAGAGGGCAACAGAAACCAAGGCACTAAACATATGAATATGACAGAAATCCTCAAAGAGGAAATAAATAAATCTCTTGAAGAAATCTATGGAAGCACAAACAAGCAGTAAAAAGGAAGTGAATAAAACAGTTCAGGACACAAATGTGGAAATAGACTCAATAAAGAAAACCAAAACTGAGGGGAATCTGGAAGTGAAAAATTTAGCAACTTGAACAGGAACCTCAGAGACAAGCCTCAGTAACAGAATAGAAGAGAAAGAAGAGAGAATCTCAGGCACTGGAGACCAGACAGTGTTAAACCGAAGAATCATGAAGAGAAAGGATCAAAGCCATGATTGTCTAATTAAAGTAAACTATATTTTGGGGTGCACCCAGGACTGACTAGCCAGCTGTCTCACCCTAAATTGGGATTTGAGAGAGCAGCCTCTGCCGGCCTCTTGAAGTCCCTTTTCTAGGAGAGAGAGTGTTCACAGGGGCGAGAGAGTTGGATGTTATACATTGTTAGAAAAATACAATGGAAGGGAAGGAACAAGGGTAGGGATATATGTCATGTGAATGGGGTTGTAAGCAGTTTACATCAGATCTAAGAAACAGAAACTTATTCTCAATTATAAATAGAAAACTTCACTTTCAAGGACTTAACACAGGACAAACAGGAACATATTCTTCAACTTCAAACAGAAGCCTTAACCTTCACAGGACAAACAGGAGCTTGGTAATTACGAACAGAAACTTTACCTTGTAAGGACTTAACAAAGGACAAACAGAAACTTATTCTTAACTATTTTAACTGCAAACAGAACCCTTTACATACAAGGTATATTGTTCCTGTTTTGGTCTCACATTAGAAAAAAAAAATGGATTGTTCAGTAAAAGAAAACACTAAATCTAAAAAAATCCAGGCCAAACAAACACCCAGGAAATGTGGGATACTATGAAAGACAAACTCTAGGAATAATAGGAATAGAAGAAGGAGAAAAAACCAAGGTCAAAAGCATAGAAAATATTTTCAACAAAATCATAGAAAACAAATTGCTCTACCAAAGTACAAGAAGCAAACAGAACACAAAATAGACTGGACCAGAAAAGAAATTCTCCTTGGCATGTAATAATCAAAACACCAAACATACAGAACAAAGAAAGAATATTAAAAGCTTCAAGGGGAAAAGACCAAGTAACATATAAAGGCAGACCTATTAGAATAACATCTGACATCTCAATGGAGACTCTAAAAGCCAGAAGGGCCTGGAAAGATGTTCTACACACTCTAAGAAACCACAGATGCCAGCACAGACTACTATACCCAGCAAAACTTTCAATCACAATAGATGGAGGAAAAAAAAGACATTTCATGATAAACCAAATTTAAGCAGTACTTATCTACAAATCCAGAAGTCAATAAAAGGAAAACTTCAATCTGAAGAGGTTAACCACCACCCCCCAAATCCACAAGAAATAAATAATCCCAGACCAGCAAATCAAAAGAGGGAGGAAAAGAAATCACACAACATAATAACCAGAATCAATAAACACTGCTCATTAACAGCTCTCAACATCAATGGTCTCAATTCCCCAATAAAAAGACACAGACTAACAGAATGGATGTAAGAACAAGATCCATATTTCTGCTACATCCAAGAAATATACTTTAATGTCAAAGACAGACATCACCTTAGGGTAAAATAATAAAAAAGATATTTCAAGCAATGGACCTATGAAACAAGCCAGTGTAGCCATAAATATCTGACAAAAACAAAACTAATCAGAAGAGATAGGAAAGGACACCACATACTCATCAAAGGAAAAATCCACCAAGAGGACATTGCAATTCTTAATATCTCTACACCAAACACAACAGTACCTAACTAAGTTCATAAAAGAAACATACTATACCTTAAATCACGTATAGACCTTCGCTTATAGTGGGAGACCAAGAACTCACCCTCGCCAATAGACAGGTCATCCAGGCAACAACTAAACAGAGAAATGTTGGCGCTAACTGAAGTTATAAACCAAAAAGACCAAACATACTTACAGAACATTTCTCTGAAATTGACCACATACTTGGACACAAAGCAAGCCTCAACAGATACAAGAAAATTGAAATAACACCCTGTAACCTATCTGACCAAAATGGATTAAAGCTGGATATCAACAACAACAGAAATCTTACAAACTCACAGAAACTGAACAAATCACTACTGAATGAAAAATGGGTCAAGATACAAATTACAAAAGAAATTAATGTCTCTCTAGAATTGAATGACAATGAAAACACAACATGTCCAAACTTATGGGACATAATGAAGGCATTTCTAAGAGGCAAGTTTATAGCACTGAGTGCCTACATTAAAAAAAAAAAAAAAAGAGGGATCTCTTACTAGTAACTTAACAGCACATCTAAAAACATCTAGAACAAGAAGAAATTGTAGCCAAAAAATAATCAAACATGGGGCTGAAATCCATAAAATAGAAATGACAACAATAATAACAAAAAATACAAAAAATCAATGAGACAAAGAGTTGGTTCTTTGAGAAAAATCAATAAAATTGACAAACTCTTAGCCAAATTAACTAAAAGGTAGTGAGGGAAGATTCAAACTAACAACATTAGAGATGAAAGGGGGGCAAGACAAGAGACATCAAGGAAATCCACAGAATCATAAAAACATACTTTAAAATCCTGTACTCTAACAAATTGGAAAAATCTAAAAGAAATGGATAATTTTCTCAATATATACCACCTACCAAAATTAAATCAAGATCAGATAAGCAACTTAAACAGACCTAAAACCCCTGAGGAAATAGAAGCAGTTGCTAAAAGTCTACTAATCAAAAAAAGCCCAGGCCCAGATGGTTTTAGTGCAGAATTCTAGCAGACTTTCAAAGAAGAGTTAATGCTACTACTCCTCAAATTATTCCACAAAGCAGAAGCAGAAGGAATTCATTTTAAGAGGCCACAGTTACCCTGCTACTCTTAAGACCCTGTAGGTGGAGTTTTCCTGTCCTGACCACCTGCTCCCAAATAACCAACACAGAGGTTTAATATTACTTATAAATTCTTGGCTGATAGCTCAGTCTTGTTACTACTTAACTCTTACACTTAAATTAACCTGTATTTCTTATCTATGCTTCACCATGTGGTTCATGGCTTGTTACCTCATTTTCTACATGTCCTGCTTCTTTGGTGACTGGCTGGCTCCTCTGACTCCATCCTTTTTCTTCCTATCATTCTCCTAGTTTGGTCATCCTGCCTATAATTCCTACCTGGCTATTGGCCAATCACCTTTTTATTAAACCAATCTGAATGACAAGTCTTCACAGTGTACAAAAGGATTATTCCACAGCAAGACTCAACAAAGAAAGAGAATTACAGACCAATTTCCCTTATGAACATAGATGCAAATATTCTCAATAAAATACTTGCAAACCGAATCCAAGAACACATCAAAAGGATCATCCAACATGATCAAATGGACTTCATCTCAGAGATGCAGGGATGGTTCAACATTTGTAAATCAATAAATGTAATTCACCATATACACAAACTGAAAGATAAAAATCACATGATCGCCGGGCAGTGGTGGCGCACGCCTTTAATCCCAGCACTCGGGAGGCAGAGCCAGGTGGATCTCTGTGAGTTCAAGGCCAGCCTGGGCTACCAAGTGAGCTCCAGGAAAGGCGCAAAGCTACACAGAGAAACCCTGTCTCGAAAAAAAAAAAAATCACATGATCATCTCATTAGATGTAGAAAAGGCCTTTGACAAAATCCAACACCCTTTTATGAAAAAAGTACTGGAGAGATTAGGGATACAAGGGACACACCTCAACATAATAAAGGCAGTTTACAGTAAGCCCATAGTCAATATCAAATTAAATGGAGAAAAACTAAAAGCAATTCCACTAAAATCAGGAACAAGACAATGTTGTCCACTCGCTCCATATCTATTCAACATACTACTTGATCTCTTAGCTAGAGCAATAAGACAACTGAAGGAAATGAAGGGGATACAAATTGGAAAGGAAGAAGTCAAAATATCTTTATTTGCAGATGATATAGTAGTTTACTTAAGTGGCCCTGAAATTTTCATTGGGAAACTCTTACAGCTGATAAACACTTTCAGCAAAGTAGCTGGATACAAAATTAACTCACAAAACAATAGCCTCCCTATATAAAAATAACCAACAGACTGAGAAATAAATCAGGGGATTGACACTTTTCACAATAGCCTCAAATAATATAAAATATCTTGAGGTAACTCTAAGCAAGTGGAAGGCTTGTATGATAAAAACGTTAAGACATTGAAGAAAGAAATTGAAGAAGATATCAGAAGATGGATTTCTCAGGCCCATGGATAAATAGGATTATACAGTAAAAATAGCCATCCTACCAAAAACAATTTATAGATTCAATGCAATCCCCACTAAAATGCTAACACAATTCTTCACAGATTTTGAAAGGACAATTCTCAGATTCATATGGAAACACAAAACACCCTATAAGAGGTAAAACAATCCTGAATATTGAAAGAACTGCGGGAGGTATCATCATCTCTGACCTCAAATTGTACTACAGAGCTATTGTAATAAAAACAGCATGGTATAGGCACAGAAAGACACATTGATCAATGTAAATGAATTGAAGACTTGTACATAAATCCCTACACTCATAGATATTTTTGATAAAGAAACCAGAAAGAAATACACACTGGAAAAAAGACAGAATCTTCAACAAATGGTGATGGTCTAACTGGACGTCCGTATGTAGGAAAATCCAAATAGATTCATACATATCACCCTGCACAAAATTCAACTCCAATGGATCAAAGACCTCAACATAAATTCAGATACACTGAACCTAATAGAAGGGAAAATGGGGAATAGCCTTGAACTCATTGGCACAGGAGAAGACCTTCTGAACAGAACACTGTTAGTACATGCACTGAGATCAACAACTAATAAATGGGACCTCATGAAACTGAAAAGCTGTAAGGTAAAGGACACCAGCATTCAGACAAAGTAGTAACTTACAGAATGAAGAAAGTGTGTGTGTGTGTGTGTGTGTGTGTGTGTGTGTGTGTGTGTGTGTG